>QRDG01000168.1:49939-145901 GCA_012064385.1 Puccinellia tenuiflora | reverse complement strand
CCGCTCCCTCGCTGAAGCCGAGTGACAGGCGCAGCGCACGAGGATCTGAAGCGGAGAGGGTGGCCACTCACCATCGCCTGGTGCAAGCCGCCTTCCACCGGGTCGGCGAAGCACGAGAGTTGGAGAGGCTGGGAGGCCGCAACGCAGGACCGCAACGCAGGACGCGTGTGAGGAGGTGGAGTTCACAGAGAAGGAGATGTAGGCGGAAATTTCAGTTCTAGATTATTATTTTTAGTTTTAGTTTGGACTAGTTATAGTATAAATTTCAGTTGAAATTCTGCGGAAATGCAATGAAACATCGTTTTCAAATGTTCATCACAAGGGAAAACTTGGGGTCTGACCGTCTGGGGTGCCAGTATGGAGGTGGAAAAAAAAAGAGCCGGATAAGTGTCTGACACTCCAAATGGGACACCATTTGGGAATGCCGGACATTTAGGCACCCTGGTGAAGATGCTCTAAAGAACTGGCCGACACATTCGCGTGTGGCTTTTAGTGGTGTGTGTCGAGTTGCATGCCGACGGGATTTGGTGGTTGCTTTTGTCCGGTTTTCGTATGAACGGGCAATTTTTTCTCCTATAAATGCATCAACAGAGCTCTTATTTGCTTCGGCAAAAAAAAAATGGGTGTAAGTTGAATTTTTTGCTTGGATAATTCTGTGAGAAGTTGCCTTAATTTCAAGCAAACATATCGTCAGAACTGATTTTTCACAAATTGCGCAGGCAGTCAATGCAAAGTCTCCTAAGCTGTAGGACCCGCTATTGTACCGCGTGCTGCAGACCCCCATGTGCAAGTGTGCAACCAGCATCCTAATTCCTAGGGCTCTTTTACGGTACGGCCGGAATAACAGGAGCCGTCCAAGCCCCCAGATCCACCGGTTGAGGTGTACTAATACTAGTCAATCGAACTAGTAGTAATTTTCTACAGAAGGGTAAAATGGGTAGACAAGAAAAAGGCGTCCCGCAAAACGATTCCCACATTCAGAAGGATATTTTCGCAAGTCAAGAAAAGAAGGGTATTTTTGTGAGATGCCGTTCGATAGCAACGACGGCGGCCACAAGGAACGCCGACGATCTGTCTCGTATCGACGGCGCGGCGGCAAAGAACGCCGGCGATCAACGGCAGTGGCAATGTACGCCAGCGACGGCGGGGACGCTTGCAAGGGCGAAGGGCTGCGCATCAACGACGGCGGCGTCGTCGCCTGCAAGGGCGACGGGCTGCATGCTGTCTCCGGTCAGCGACGGTGCGAAGGAATGCCAGGGACGGCGGCGTCGTGTGCAAGAGCCGGGCTGCGTGCTCTCTCCAGTCAACAACGTCGCTAAGGAACGCCAACGACGGCAGCGGCGCGTGCAAGGACGACGGGCTGCGTGCTATCTCCAGTCGGCGACGGCGCCATGGAACGCCAGCGACGCGTGCGAGAGCGAGGGGGTTTGTTTCCTTTTCTTTTTACGGTGCATATGCGAGAGCGGCTGCTTCTGCCACCGACCAGGCATCCTTTCCTCTTGGCGCTGTGGATAGACGATAGACACACAGTCGATTACCCCCTTAGAATAATATAAAATTTACAACTACCCAAAAAATCAACGGTGGATATGGCTAAATACTACTATCCCACATGACTAGTAATTTGCACCGTAAAAGACCCCAATTCCTAGTATCTCAGCCCCAACCGAAAGCATTCAGATCCACTATCTTTTAATTTGTTTAGATCCAGTATTTATGGCTTTTGCAACTGAAAGCATTAACCCACCAGACAAATTGCTGTCAAGACGAGTCTGTAGAAAGATTCCTGCCTATCTATGTGCTCCCTGCAAAGCTGTCTCCTGCATAGTCTCCGTGAATCATCAGTCTTCTCGGCTCTATAGACAAAGGAGCCATCTCCTGCCTTTCCCGTCCATACCACTGCCATCGCCATTTACAACCACAGAGAAGAAGGACCGAGCTAGTGAGGAGCAACTATGGCGGAAGCTCTCGTGAGCGCATCCACGGGGGCGATGGGTTCCCTCCTGGGGAAGTTGGGAGCTATGCTGACCGACGAGTACAAGCTCTTCAAGGATATCCGTGGCGACATCAAGTTCCTCAAGGCCGAGCTGGAGGTCATGTGCGCGTTCCTCCTCAAGATGTCCGATGTGGAGGAGCCTGACGAGCCAACAAAGCTGCGTGTGAACGCAGTGCGGGAGATGTCCTATAAGATAGAGGACAACATCGACAATTTCATGGTCCTCGTGGAACGAGATGAGTCCTCATCTTCCTAGGCTCATGGCGTCAGGAAGCTCGTCGACAAATGCAAGAGCTTGCTGCCGGACATCAAGACCCGCCGCAAGATCGCCAAGGAGGTCAAGGACATCAAGAACCAACTTAAGGAGGTCAGCGACAGATTTTCAAGGTACAAAATCATCTTGTTTTACTACTGGTATCAACTTAAGGAGATGCTTCTGGTATCTGATTTGTTGCTTCTGAAGGTATAAGATTGATGAGTCCTCCTCTATGCCTGCAAAAGACAAGGTCGACCCTCGACTTCGTGCAGTATACAAAGATGCCACGGAGCTTGTCGGAATTGATGGGCCAAGAGATGAACTTGTCAAGTGGCTGAATGAGAAACAGGGTGATGAATCACTTAAATTTGTCTCTGTTGTTGGATATGGAGGGTTGGGCAAGACCACACTTGCCAACCAGATCTGGGTCAACCTAGCAGCGACCTTTGAGTGTGGGGCTTTTGTCTCCATTTCTCGCAAGCCTGACATGAAGGCGATATTAAGATCTATATTATCACAAATCACCAAGAACGACAATGCTTACTCTGGTTTAGATGATATACAACTCATCATAGACAAGATCCGAAAATTCCTCCAAGAGAGAAGGTATATATGTGAACTCTACTGCCAATTAAAATTCCTTGAATGGCTCATGTATAATCTTTCAAAAATGTATCTTACAAATACCATAGTTGCGTAGACTTGTGCTAACAAGATTGCTCTGCTGTAATTTACATTCTTCTCAATTTTTTATGTCCTAAACTTGTATGACTTCCTTTAAAATTTAAAGCCATTGCTTTTAGCAACTTATGTCAGTCTGTTAGCTGAAATATGTATGCCAATGTCTTGTGCCAGACATTTTTAATTGATTTCTACAGGTTTGTCAAACTTGCGGCTATGTTCTGTTTGTTAAATAACTGTGACATGGTGCCAATGAAAATAATAAAGTACATGACTATAAATATATCTATCTTCTACGGTAAAGCACTTGCATGTGCAGACCACTGTTACTGGATTTGCAGTTCATTAAGTTCATGATTAGCATAACAAAATGATAACCGTAGTTTGTTGCTTATGTTTCCTGGATTAGTAGCAATTTGCATGACAAATTGAGGCGCAGACCCACTCAATATGCAGTCCTACCAATCATGAGGAAATAACTTGTTACAAAAAAAGAAATGGTATTCCCCAGTCCCCACCATTTTTTAGATATCTATCCTACTGCAAACATCCTATTGGCAGTGGCAAACATTGTACCTTTCCACTGGCAATAGCGGCTTTGACTCGATCTGAGCATCTCATAAAGGAATTCATAATTTTCCTCTTGGTTGTTTAGTCTTGCTATTTCATTGTTATTTTTTGTTTGCCTCCTACGGCAATGTTTTTTTTTTCCTTACATTGCGACCAAATTGTATCTAAGCTCATACCTAGTACCCTATGTGGAGTTGCTATCTTTGAGTATCTTCCCAACTTGCAGCCGTGTATTATTGTGAGATGCTCTCAGAGTTTCACCTACAGTACAAGTATGTTTTAGATAATGGCAGCTTTATTGATGTTAGACAATTACATCAATGTGTATTATATTATATCTAGGATGCACACAGATGTGCCCTTGTTTCAGGTTTTTACAATACTTGATAGGTATTACTATTAATAAATATATAATGATCTCTAATGCATATGTTGATAAAACTGTTTTGTAGGTACTTTATCATAATTGATGATATATGGGAGTTAGGAACATGGGAAACTTTGAAATGTGCATTTGTCAAGAATACATGTGGCAGCAGAATAATGATCACAACACGTATAGTTAATGTTGCCAAATATTGTTCTCCTTCTAATGAAGATCTTGTCTATGAGATGAAACCACTCGGTGAGGTTGACTCAAAGAAGTTGTTTTTCAAGAGGATATTTGGTTGTGAAGAAAGCTGCCCTGATAGCTTGAAAGAAGCTTCCAAAGATATTTTGAAGAAATGTCGTGGTCTGCCTCTGGCCATCAATGCCATTTCTAGCTTGTTGGCCACAACAAGGCAAACAACAGAAGAGTGGGACCGGGTGCGACATTCAATTCGCTCTTCAAAGGCCAAAAGTGATATAATAGAGAGCATGAATTACATATTAGCTCTTAGTTATTTTGATCTTCCCCACCAGCTAAGAAGCTGCTTATTGTACTTGGCCTTGTTTCCTGAAGATGAAGAGATTGGAAGGCAGCGGTTGGTGCACAGATGGATTTCTGAAGGCTTTATCCATGGAGAAAGTGGACAGGATCTCATGGAAATAGGAGAGGAATATTTTCATGAGCTTGTGAACAGAAGTCTAATACAGCCCATGTACATAGGGTATGACGGCAAGGTGGGGTATTGTCGAGTCCATGACACCATCCTCGATTTCCTCATTGCCAAGTCCTCCGAAGAGAACTTGTGTACTGTCCTAAAAAAACAGTGCAAACCTGATGGCATAGTTCGCCGACTGTCTCTGATGGGAACTGAGGATGAAGAAATCGTGGAGCAATTGGATTTGTCACACGCTCGGTCAATCGGTGCTTTTGGGGACATCAAGCGGCTGCCTGATCTTGGGAAGTCAAAATCCCTGCGCGTGCTGGACTCGCAACACTGCTATTATTTGGAAAATCATCATATTAAGGACATTGAAAGACTCTATCAGCTGAGATACTTGGATATTTCTTATACAGAAATCACTGAGCTTCCTAGGCAAATTGGGGAGCTACTGTATCTAGAGACGCTAGTTACATCCGATGGATTACGTTCCTATGGATTACATGAGCTTCCTGAAAGCACAACTCGGCTACGACGACTGGCACGTCTGTTTGTTCACCCTGGTTGTAAGCTTCCAGATGGGTTTGGAAACCTGGTAAACTTGCAAGAGCTTGAATTCATTGATGCCTTTCAGTTGAAGCATGTGGAAGAGCTCGGTAAACTAACAAATCTGAAAAGGCTGCGTATTAGATTGCGTAGTTATGGGATAGAAGGCAACAGATTGGAACAATCCAAGGAAAAGTTGGTGTCCGCTCTCTGTAAACTGGACGAATGCGGCCTCCGTTCCTTGATTATTTATTATTACTTGGGAGAAAAGGATGGAGAAGAGCCGTTCCTCCCTGCTTTGGGTTGCATCGATGACGTTTCTGTATATGGAGGAGATATCTGCGTGATTAGCACATGGCTCGCGTCACTTCCCAACCTACACAAGTTGTATTTGGATTGTTCGAGGATAAAGCAGCAGGATATCGAGATGATTGGATTGATACCCAGTCTGCTCGAATTGGAACTGAATTTCTTTAGAATGGACGATGCACTGCAGCTCATCATCAGGGGCGCAGGATTTCAACAGCTGCAGAGTTTTGAGGTTTACAATGCTCGTATGGGAGCTTTAATGTTTGAACCGGGGGCTATGCCGAGGCTGAAGGAGCTTGAACTCCGTAACTTCAACGATAAGCCCAGATCTGCTTCGGTCGATTTCGACTTTGGCATCCAACGCCTCTCCAGCCTCGCTTGCCTCACTGTCAGCCTATCCTGCCGTGGCTCGACGGCTGCAGAAGTAAAGGCTGCGGAGGATGCTTTCAAGAGTATGGCCGAGGCAAACCCCAACCATCCAACACTGGAGATGAGCAGACTTTGTCTGGAGAATATGTTACAAGACGAGCAAATAGACGTGGCGGGCCCAGGTACTGTTGACTAGTTTGTACCTTTTTGTGTTGCTGAGCTGCTAGATCAAAATATGTACATATGCTTTAATTTTCGTGTGATCTATTCCAGGTACAACGCAAAAATGAGGAGGAGAAGCCGCAAAGTCCTAGCTAGATGCCTAACCTGAGACGCACCTTTGGTTGTGGAGACCAAGTCGCGAGGTCCTCTAATTGGACGCTGCAACAAATAAAGCTCCACATTTCTGTATATTCGGGCTACCTCTTTGTGTCAAGGCTGGTGTACGTACTCTTGTGATTTGTGTTGCACAATTCGTACAAGTATCACGAATTCGTACAAGTATTCTATTTCAGTAACACGCTTTTGGGCGTAAGTAGATTGTCGTTCAAGGTTGAATCAAGTGTAGTTACTACTACTGGTGAAAAGAAATAGGCTGCTCTATTTTATCGCTGATATAATCCTTTTTCCACTAAGAACAGATGGGCGCCGCAGATCTGTGCGGTCTGATTTATGCCACGCGTGAATATGTACACAGTGATTTATGAAGTCGACCCGATTCTTATTTTTCTGTTATCTAATCTAAATCCCCTCCAAACTCTAATCGTACGGGAATTCGTGGCCTGTGGTTACTCCACCGATTGCCCTCGATTGACCCCACCTGTCAGACTCAAAGTGAAGGCGGTTGCACGTCTTCTCCCTCGGTCTTCCACGCACTCATCTTTCTCGCCGTTTCTCACGAAATCCACCACTAGCCGGTCCATCGCTGACACTCCTCCGCGTCGATCTACTTTACCGATTCTCCATCGCTACCTCGACCATCTGCACCCGCCACCGCGGAGAACCCTAGCCGCCGCTTGGTGGAGGTACATCCACGAGGTCGCAGTCACCGTCAACTTGGAGCTTCAGGCTGTCCACGAACCCTATCCATCGATGAGCAGGAGGTTGCAGCCGTGCACGATCTGGACACAAACTCCATCGTTCGCCGGCCGCTGGTGCATCTCCGCGCGCACCACCATCCACAGATATCGCCGGCCCGCCTCGAGCTCGCCGCTGTCGTCCCCTCCCATACCCCGTCTTGAACCCGCAGGCGCCATCCTCCAATCTCTATCATCGAGTTTGCCGGGCCGCCCCTCCCCTGCCTCGCACTCAACTGGCGCCTCCCCTCCCATCGCGCCACTCTTCCCCCAGCCCCACTCCTCCCACAGGTCCGGCGTCCCACGGTGGCCTTGTACAGAAAACCCTGTTACCATCCTGTTCCGCGGCCTCTTTCTCCTCAAACACGCATTCTAATCGGAGCTGACTCCCGCGAAGATACGAGGCTTGGTTAGCAGTAGATTGGAGCACGTAAGACGGTGAGAGTGCGGTGGTCACCACCTGGGTAATTCTTCCCCTTTCAACCTAGGTGCTACACATTGTTGTCTTGACTAACAATCGATGCAGCCAATTGCAATTTTGTTTCTTACACCTTGATCCTTGATAGCTAACCACATGTTTTCATTTAGAAAATTACGTCTCTACAAATAACTCTGCAATTAGTTTACAACCGAGATGCAGTAAGCAAATTGGTGCAGATGAATTTTGATTTTTAATGTCATTAAAATCCTGCCTGTTAAGAAAAACAAGGTATTATTGCTTACTTTGAAGATTAACACCTTTTGATGGTCTGCTATTATGTTCCAGTTAATTACATCAGTGCTCATTGTAATTTTGATGGGACTGTAATCCCTCCTAGGTTAGTCTTAGTTAATTACATCACCTTAGTTTGTTTAATTCAATTTCGACCATTTTCAGTATGTAGTTGATGTTGATGGGTACAAAGAAGAAGCAGTTCAAGGAATCTTATGTCTCTTCATGCTTTTAAATCCATAAATCAGATGACTAACCAGTCTGCAACTTTCTAATTTTATTACTGTTAGAAACCATTTAAGCACCAGCTCTATTTTGTAGTGTTGGTGGCATTTTCTGACGACAAGTTGATGGAGTTTCATCGTTTGAAATGAAACTGTTGAAGATGGAGTTGAGGATGGAGTTTCATCGTTTGAAATAAAGCTGTTGAAGAAGTTACTGCGAGTCACGGACATATCAGGTGATTGCGATGCACTACAACCTGAAGCCCAGGCCCTTTTGAAGGCTTTGAACTGTTCAGCGATGGGATGGAATAACGTTGTGGAAAATAGACAAATTAGGTGGGCACTACTTGAGCCATTAAATGTCTAATGCATGAACTTAAATGCCAGTCATGGAACAGATTGAAGCCTTAGCTGAAAAAGTTCAACCTTTGCTTTCAGTGGTGCATGATAGTGATCTGGTGAAGGATGTGGAGACTATACGTAAAGGTCTGGCGGATGCATCCGGTGATTTAAGGTACTGCTTAAGGCTAAAAATTGCTTTGCATTCCGAAGAGCTAAAACTGGACCCAAGATTTTGATGCAAAGAAGTTCCTCTGCTTTAAAAATCCTACCAATTGATGTTTCCGATTTATGAAGTCGACCCGATTCTTATTTTTCTGTTATCTAATCTAAATCTAAATCTAAATCTAAATCTAAATCTAAATCTAAACTATTATTAAATTGGGATGGGTCTGGTACGGGTACATAGATAAAACAAGATACGGATGTAGCTAGGTCTTCCGCGTCTCCTAGGCGGCGGCGGCGGAAAAGCTTTTTCCTGCTCCAATCTTCGGCGATTGTGCTGGGCCCCTCTCCTTCCGCTTGCCGCTCCGGCGGCAGGAGGGAGGGGGACCCCGTTTTTTGCATGGTACTTAGGGCTAAGAGTTCTCTGGCATGGCACACCGTTGGGGTGGTGGGAGCGGCGCCCGGGCAAATAAATCTGACTCAACTCTTCTCCCACACCGGCGTTGTCCTTCATGACGGCGTCTCGGAGTTGGTGGCACTGTGTGCTTGCCGATCTTTCAGATCGGTGGCTTTAGGGTTCATGGATGGTGTCGGCGAGGTGGCGGCGACGATTCCATCAGATGGTTTTTTTTCTCCTACTCTGTCCCCGTTGCTGCGGCGTTGTCTCCGGCGCCAAGGTGGAGCAGAGAGGATTCGTCCAGGAGTACATGCATACGGTGGTCTGCACTGGTGACAACTGGAATATGGTGCACTTTGTGGTGGGTTCGTGGTTGAAGGCTGGTGGTTCTGGTTCCCTACTCCGACATCGTCGTGCGTGGGTGCCAGTGCTGAAGTTCGATGGCGTGTCCGGGGACATGCTGCCCCGGTCTGTTTCTTTCAACGGCAATGGTTTGTCCTATGGCAAACTACATTGGAGGTCCGAAAAGTTGATGATCAGCGATGGAGCCGCGTCGAGCTTGGGTGAAGAGGTGATCTGTCTATTTTTTCCTTGGTGGCTGCTACGGTGGTGCCGAAGAAGATGGATAGGCGTTGGTTTGTCACATAGGTTTATCCTATCTTTTCAGATCTGTAAGCCGAAGAAGATGGATAGGCGTTGGTTTGTCACATAGGTTTATCCTATCTTTTCAGATCTGTAAGATCGGTGTATACGTACTTTGTATCTCGTCTTTTATTTATCAATGAGAATCGTATTACCATGCAAAAAAAATTAGTAAATCAAACCCGTAGTCCCTAAACTCGGCATGTTTGCATTTCGGCCCTCAACCCTATCCACTCACAACTCGGTCGTCTCCCACCTCTCTCTCGACAGGAGAATACGGCGGCGGCAAGATCCGCAGTACACCACCCGACCCCATCCCTCCCCTATCGCTTGAGCGGCGGCGATAGACGGGGGACACTGCGCCCACCGGCGGTCAGAATCGAGGCAATCACCTTACTACAGATCGGCGCTGGAGACCGCTTTCCCCAACTGTGACCCCTGCTCCGTAGCCATTGGTCCTGCAGCACCGCCACCTGCGGGAAAGAGGGTCTCCGCCAGTGCATGTTCCTCCGGTAGTGTTGCACCATCCCAGAGTCCCTCCGGCATGGAGGAGTGCCGTCCTCCGGAGTCTCGCCGACGATTCAGACAACGTAGCGTACTAGGGCCTCCGGTGCGGCCGTGTGGGCAACGCCACCTCCCTGAATCGAGTAGCACAAGGGGTGGGCGCGTCCTCGACGCTGCAGCTATCGAACAACAAGGGAGATTGTTAAGTAGCAAGGTGCCTGTAATACTTTGTACCTATAACTGGATTGATATAGTTTGAGTTTGTTGTGTATTGTGTATGATATTGAGATTTTAATAGTCTCCTACCTGAATTTTATCTCGTCAGGTTCTTTTGGTCACTTCCATGATCCCTGTGGCGCGGGCGCTCGGTGACATGGACGTCTTGCCGACTGCCTCCTGCTTCAAGTTCTTTTGGTCACTTCCATGATCCCTGTGGCGCGGGCGCTCGGTGACATGGACGTCTTGCCGACTGCCTCCTGCTTCAACTCCGTGAGCGCGGCGGTGGCGGGGAGTCTGGGCAGCATCTGGACTGGGCAATCGAGCTATACGGGTGGATGGCGATGGGCATGAAGCTCTCATAACTCTGCTAGAGGTCGTCCGTGGGTGCTGAGCTCCGTCAACGAGGTGCATAGATTCACGTCTAGGCAACACGCTCCCTCATCGAGGCGTACGGGCGGTGTGTTTCTTTGTTTGGTGCGTAGAGGATTTTTTACCTCGAGCGCAACATCTACATGTATCGCAGTATGCATTTCATTGCCATGGAGATGTCTTTTGCAGGAAGTGCAAGGAGCTGGAGTTGCCAGAACATACAGTGAGATCAGTGTTTGGAATTGAACCGGAGAATGCAACAACTTTGGTTGTCTTGCACATATATGTTCAGACCTGGGTATGCATGAGGAGGCGGAGCGAGTGAGAGGATACATGGAGCAACATGACGTGCATATATCACTTGGAAGCAATTGGATGATACGCCGCAAGTCAAGGTGCTAATGACTTAATCGTGTCCAATTATGCATGTCCATCAAAATTCAAAAGGTAAGCGGGAGATTGCACACACTTTCTCTTTCTTTTTTGGGGGGTCTATTCAGTACAGACACGACGACTTTTCGGTAATAACATTTGGAAAAAATATTAATATTACCTCCTAACTCTACATCTATCAGGATATGCTGCACCTGCATTTAAATATGGACTGAGTATATAAAAAAAAAAGACGTATCCAGTGCTGAGAGCTCCCACACTGTGCGGGGTCTGGGGAAAGGTGTCAGTGGCAAGCCTTACCCTCACGAAGTACAATGTGAGGAGACCGCGACTCGAACCTGGGACCTCTCGGTCACAGGCGGTGAGGCTCTACCGCTGCACCAGGCCCGCCCTTCATGGACTATAAATGCAACCAAAAAAATCTATGGTTTCTTAACCATAAATCCTGCAGAAACATCCAAATTTGCTGTAGGTGGAGATTAATGTTCAACGTCAATTGTGAAAGTTCATTCAAGCAGTAAACCTATTACCATCTTACTATTTACACATTTCCTACTTCAGTTTTAAATGTCATTTTCTACCTGACATCGCATGAATTTATACTCTTGAAGTAGAATCATAATAATTGTCATATCCACGAAATATAGATATTTGGATGATAGTAGATAGTACCGTTTTCTTCCTACCAAGAACATTTCCTTGGAATTCCAGTTCAAAGGAAACGTAAAAAATAGTATCACTCTCGCACGGCAGCACACTTAATTCATGGTACTCTTGTGCAGAGGCAATATTATGAAATTGGGTTAATTCAAGGAGGACTTTTACAGTACCCAAAATTAACAGGAACCGTCCATTTTAACCAATCCAAGGGCTCGTGTGCTCTGGTACTCCACGATCAGCCCCACGGAGTACTTGCTAAAAAACTCGGCCCAACTGGAGGAGTACCTCCACCAGAGGGGCAAATTGGGTATTTCCGTCTGTTTTTTTTGTCTCAGATTTTTTTGGACGTTGCTTCCCTG
Organism: Puccinellia tenuiflora; assembly: GCA_012064385.1. Lineage (NCBI taxonomy): Eukaryota > Viridiplantae > Streptophyta > Magnoliopsida > Poales > Poaceae > Puccinellia > Puccinellia tenuiflora. Next base: position 134,087 of record QRDG01000168.1, on the reverse strand, counting down.
GTTAAGTATTCGCGTCAAAATCATGTCGGCGACGCGTTAAATGGAGGAGGAGCCGGCCGGGAAAGGGGACGAGGCGCCGCACTCCCATGGCGGCCATCCCCCAGACCGAGGAGCGCTGACTCTATGTGAGGTGGGGGGATGGGAGGAGCCGGCCGGGGCTACCCATTAGGGCTGGCAAGGAGGGGACAAGGTGCCCAGCGGCTGTGACGGGCTGGCGGCCATCTCCCCGCGGAGGAGCGCTGGCGGCGAGGCATGAGTAGCGGTTGGCTCCCTGCACGGCGAGATGGGGAAATGGAGGAGGAGCACCCATCCCGCGCCGACGCTCGCCATGGCTGCCGCCGCTGGCGGGACAGCCGGCTTCCCATGGCGCGTCCTCCACCCGCGCTTTCCGCAGCCGCTCCTCCGCGAGCCAGGGCGGCATCCCCGAGTGCCTCCTCCAGGCTCCAGCTCTCCGGCTGCCAGTCCGGGCATGGCGGCCCCGTACGTGCCGCAGTCGCTGCTCCTCCGCGACCCAGCGGCGGCGCCGTCGTGAAGCGCGGCGAGGCCGCGACGAGAGGCCCCCACCTCGCACCGGAAGTGGGCAGCAGCACGCCAGAGGAGGCGACGGATCTTGGCTCCCTGCCTTTTTTTTTCTTCTAAAACTACGGGAAGGAAGGACCGTCGACCAGGACAGCCGACAGCGGTGCGCGTCGGGGGATGGAGATACTGTCGACCATGACGGCGGCGCGAAGGCGTCCGATCGCGGCAGAGACGTCGGCACGAGGGGGCGACGGAGCAATCTGGGAGTATCTATAAGAACGGCGGCGAGGAAGAAGCCGGCGACGGCAGGGTGCAGAAAAATGGAGGCGCCGCACTCGATCGTGTGCTGGGCTCTCTATCGGGAATTCGATCGTGCGCTGGATGCCTGGACGCCATTTTGGTAGTCACATGGAAATGACAGAGCTGCCCTTCATCACGGACGGCCGGATCAAGCTGGTACTCCGGTCCATAGTTTTGGAGTACCAGGGTACCGTAAAATCTGCCTAATTCAAGTTGCACTTCACACATATGAAGTGCAGAATTCGGTTGCCACTTAGCACTTGGTAACTCTGTTTCTTACGTGAAACTAATGACAGTGACAACATGTTTCCCTCACAAAAGTACTGTCACTGGATGGAGCTACATTACTAGCTTATGTTTTTGCTCGTGTATAGATACAAATTGTCTATGTATGTATTACCCACATGGCCACAACCGCAGACAGCAATTGCAGACCGCCGAGCTATCTCACACCCTTATATTAAAAGGTAGGATTTTGAAGATTTTATATTGTTATAATGAAGTCTTTGGCTGTGTGGGTCAGTGCAAGACCATGTAATTGTATCACTTGGTTTCGTGATTTCAAACTCATGTCCAATCGTGAGCACCTTGTTTGGCTTTTTGGATGTGGTGTAATGAAGGCTTAATTATGTTGTCGGGTGCAAAACGATTAAAGTTCAAATGTGGAATCTGATATTTTGTTGGTGGAAGTCACTCTACTTTTTTTTGGTGGGTGAAACAAGCCTTAATTTGGTGGGTTAAGTCGTCTTGTGTTTTCAGATTTGCTATTTAGTATTTAGATTGAATTTGATATTAAAGTTCAAATGTGGAATTTGATATTTTTTAGGTTGTGAAAATCGTATTAATTTTTTTGTTGTTGCAACGCATGGGCATTTTGCTAGTAGTATTATATAACAAAATCTGCGGATTTGGTTTCTCCTCTACCAAGCTCGCCGATTTTCTTCTCCTTGAATATCCAATCAAACACAAGAACTCAAGCTCCTGTTCGGTCACATCTAGCAGGCTTCCCTCCCAACACCTTGCCCTTGGCTCTCCGCCCCATGATATTGGCATTAGACTTCAAACTCTCTGCTGCCATTCGTTTGATATCTCTTGTCCGAGGTTTGGGTCATCCCCACTTCTGAGCCGTGGTCACGATCGATTAAACAAACCCTCCCCCCCCCCCCCCCCCCCCCCCCCCACACACACACACACACACACACACCCACACACACATATGTATACTACATATCAAATGTTAAATAAGAAAAGAGTGAATTTGTGATTTACGGGGTTAGGAGATCTATAAAATTATCTGTGACAGCGGCAAGCAGATAAATAAGAAAAGAGTGAATTTGTGATTTACGCGGCAAGTTAGGGACAGCGGCAAGCAGCGGAGGCGATGAACTGTTCGAACTAGCGTTCTTCCGATCCATATTCGATTTGGATTTGTGACGGGTGTGCAGCCAGGGCTATATTTGTCTTGTTGATTTAGTTATCTCCTCAAAAGAAAAGAAAAATAGAACAAAAGGGAAAATCAGAAGTTACCAAAGTAATGTGTGGCAAAAAAGGAGGCTGGATGTAAATGAGGGCAAATTGGAAAGTGGCAAAGTAAAGTAGGGTAAAAAATCAAATTCCCCCCTTCATTCATTGTTTCTACATCTGATTCCTTAGTTTCTGCAAAGTTTCTTCCGGCTTAGCTTCAAATATAGAATGAGTTGAAATTACACAAGAATAAGCTGATGTGTTTTTAAATACTCAAAAAATAAAACTTTACCTTTTAAAATTAACAAATACGTTTTTTATCATCGTGATATATTGACTTTATTTCACATTAACATGGTCGATGGATACTTGGCCTTATTGACACCACCTAAGAATGTGTTTTAACACTTTATCTAATTAGTTTTCCTCATAGGACACTCTAGTTCATTTTAACGATTGAAGATTTCTTGCTCCAGGGCACTAATGCTCCATCTGTTTGAAAAATAAATAAATTAATTAAACATTTCAAAAAATCTGAAAAATCATACATGTTCTCAATGATGTATTATACATGCGTGCAAAATTACAATGCGAAATACATTGCATTTTGGCTACACAAGAATGAGAAATGTATAGATCTGATTATAATTGTTTCAAATTTCCAAATTTTGTTATTTTTGTGTGGCCCATGATACAAATATTTCATGTTACGATTTTACACGCTTGTAGTATTACATCATTGAGAACATGCCGGATTTTTTCTAGATTTGTTTGAAACTATTAAATATTTGTTTTGAATTTTTTTTCAAACAGAAGAAGCACTCGTGCTCACGAGCCAAAGTGATTTTCGCATTTTAAGCACTAGCAGCGTTAAATAGGAACATGAGAATACGCTTTTACCCTAGTGCATTATGTGACCTTTTTTTTTTTGGTAAGAACAAAATCAACAGTACTAGGACATACTTAACGACCAAATTAAACCCATACATTTGGTCATGGAACTGACTTTAACTGAAAATCCTCCAAATTTATCACATACAGTACTATGACAGTACTCGTGACTTTATTCTCCAAATTTACTTCACAAAATTAAAAAATTGGGCAGGTCCGCACTAACAGCTTTGAGGGCATGTACACTAGTATCCAGTCAGCCGTCGGCAGCTAAATGCCAGCCAGGAAATTAGTTACACAAGGTGTCTGTTTTGGAATGTCATGCTCGTAAAAGACGACACTTCACCGCCAAATTCTACATTAGGACAGAGAAAAAAGTACACCATACCAAACGTTCAAAGCAGAGAAGAAAATGTTACTACAAACAATTCCACATGATCATTCTTGAGCCGCCAACAAGTACAACAGTAAAAACAAAACAAAAAGATATACATGGTTTGATCTTGAGGGCATTGTCTGGATTGCTATCTAGTGCAGTCTCGTCAGCTCCTCCACCCTCTTGGACAGCTCCTCCACGGGGACCGCCATTGCCTTGGCCACCTCCTCCATCTTGCCCCTGTTGAGGTCGAGGAACGACTCGATCAGGTCGCCATCCACGAAGTTGCGGGCCTCCGACATCTTCTTGTCGTTGTGGAACGACCGCCACTGCTCGTGGCTCAGGCCGCCCACGCCCTTTATGAACTTCACCAGGGTCGCCTGGAGCTTCTCCAAGAACACATAGTGGTCGTGGGGCAGGGAGGCGATGACCCCGATGACCCCGTTGATCGTGCCGAAGATCACTGTGGGGACCTGGCCCATCTCCTAGTCCGGGAGGAGCGAGCCGTGGCGGAACCTGTTCACAAACTCCCCGAGGTGGTACTTCCCGACGACCTCGAGCCTGCCCCGGCCCTCTCTTCGTCCGTGGCCGCGTCACTGTTCTTGCGCACGGTGAAGAGGTTATAGCTGTTCTCCGCACCGATGTAGATATTGTCATCGATCATCTCGACCGCAGTCATCCAGTTTGCGTTGTAATCCCTGGCAAGCTCTTCGATTGCACTCTCCTCGGGCTGCTCAAAAGAAGAACGTAAAATAGTCATTGACCTGATGAAGAGACTGCTCCGTACACAAACTGAAACTAGTGCCATGTCCATTGGATGTCAAGCATACATGTAAACATCAAACGCTTACCTTGTACACAAGCAAGCATATCGATTTCATCAGATCTCCGACTACAATGAAATCGCCACGGGTCTGGGTATACAAGGCCAGTATGTATCCATCATGGCCACACTCAAATTGCAGCTCATGTGAACCATCCTCCCGTGTCATCCACTTGTATAACTGGATCTTCTGGTTGATAGCTGCCAACAATTTCCCATTGAATGCATCCAGAGAATAGACAGCTCCTTTCGTTTCTTTCTCTCCGATTAATTGCAACCTTCCATCTTCAACAGAAAATACGAGGATCCGGCCCTGCACCAAGGTGCGTAGGCACGTAACTACTATGTGCAGGAAAAATCAACGAAGACATGATCACTGAGACAATAAGCTACAAAAGGTAGCAAACTGAACGTGTAGTAAAAAGAAAAACACATCATTAAGGAAACACCAAACTTCTCTAGTCATTACCTTTGTTGGTTCGTTCTCCTTTGGTAAAACATATGCTGTTCCCACACAGTAATAAAAGTTATCATCATCTGAGAATGAGCAGCTAATCACGGAGCAACCGCATTCATATTGATCAAGAGGATGTGTAGACAGAAACTCAAAAGTTTGATGCTCCAACAGACGAATAAAATGTGCCTCGCTTTGCTCCATACTATGGTTGCACTTAATAGTGCTGACCACTAGCGTCCTGGACTGTTCCTGGTGGCAAATATGACGTGGTTGTTCATTCAACGGGATCGTGCGGAGCTTCTGGATATCACCGATAGTTCCAATAGAAAATTCACCTTCTTTAGTAATTGCAAGGCTGTGATATACATCAAACAAAAGCAACTTACAAGCACATATATGACAATAATGTGGCTTCCAAGTATATGCTGACAAGAAACTACTGGAATGAAACATGAGGACCATGTGAGAAGCCCATAGCATAAGTAGAACAGCACTAGCAAAAATTATTCTTCAATTAGCATATTAGAAGACACTATCAGGTCAGCGATAATCTGTTCAATTTTTTTTTATGGTGTAGTATGTAAGAAACTAGCGCACTGAATGTTAATGGCAGTATTGGCTTGTGCGCATTGAGTACAAAGGGAGGTTACTGACAATATTGAGTCCTATGAGAAATGAGTAGGGAATAAATAGCACCATTGGGTTCAGTACATGGATATTTCAGGTTCCTTACTTGTAAGCAAATGCACATACAGGTATACCAGGCATATAAACTACTGAACTAATAAACAAGTCCTTCTGTGCGAGAGATAGAGAGAGAGTAACCTGTCGGGAAAAGCGGCTGTATTGAAAGGACACGTATGATTAACTTCTTTCAAATTGACATTGCCATACAGCAGCTTCTTATTGCTGCTATAGATAACAGTCGGTCTATCAGATGAAGCAAATACGTGAGTTGTACCCTTCGATGAGAATGTCCGAAGGCTAATTGGTTGGGTACCAAGAGAAACCTTCTTTCTATCAGTTAGTTCACCTGTACTTGCATTTAAAAGAAAACTGAAAAGGTGACCATCTCCAAGAGCACAAAGCAAATAGGAAACCTGAAAAGACAAGCAGCAATCATAAGCCACTATATTAGCTCTCTTTTTACGAAAAGTGAGGCCAGCAACATACCCCTTCCAAGGTGCAAAGCAGAACAGACCGAGGAACTATTTCTCCACCTAAATTTCCTTCCTGATTAATTCAAGGTCTGGAAGTGACAATATGCTAACACTTATATCAGTCCACAACCCAATAGCAGCCAGAGAACTATACTGTGAGTTTTTGCCAACTGGGTTCAAATCAATACAAGAGATCTCATGTTCTAGCTGTGCATGTTTCACTTCAACCAGCTTAGCATCCCTAATCTCTAGGTAAACAAGATAGCCACCACCCATTGACAACAGGACCTGCAATACAGATAATGTGTATCTGAAGTCAGTCAGAGTGGAAAGCTAAGTATCAAATTTATTTGTATTTAGGATTGTCAAGCACAGAGTATGCTGACATGCATCTACATGTCCAACTTATGAGCAAGTGCCTCTAAAGTCCAGACACAAGAGCACGGAATGAAACACACGGGCATTATTTTGTTGGTAAAAAGTAAAACATGTCAAAATGCACACACTTACAAAAAATAGTCAGTTACGTGGATCCAAAGTTTTAGAGTCGAGAAACAAAGATAGCAATTAAAAAATGGGTATGACGGTATATAAAATTGCAAGTACAAATATGAAGACAGAATTGAAAGGCATACATACAAGGAACAATTATTGAAAGTGGAAGGACATATCAACAGTAAGACATCTGATAGGTTCCATCTCCTCTCTTGCTTATGATTCTCCTCTCTAAACCACTTCTTGGTATTGGTCAGTTTGTATTTGCCAGACTATGCATGTGGCATGTGTGTACTGATGAGGAATTCAAACATGAATACAGCAAAGTGGTATTCTGTCACACACATGTTTACTAAGCTGGTCATTGTTGGGAGTAGCTCATTTCCTACTAGAAGAGGTTTATTATTTGCCCAAAGAGTAAAGGGGGATCCCACAGAGATACCCACCTGACTGGCATTAGCTGATGCACCATTGACTGAAAATCCGTCTGGTGCATTCCATTGATCCACTAGCTCCCGAGAAATGCAACTGGCTAACCGAACGGAATTAGCTGTAACCTGCCATTAAAAATAGCTGATAATATATTGGTAATATTTCTTAAAACAGTACTAATGCAGCATAGTCGTGTAATCATTTAAAATGCTGAAAAGAAACCTGGAACGTACAACTTGACACAAAATATTGCTCGAGAGTATGTTTGATTGGTGTCAAATTAGCAATACCAAGAAAAAATGGCCATCTATACAAAATCTTGCTAGATTTGTTGCCAAAATTATGGCTGCTCATGAAAATTCAACCCATACCTAACACACGTAAATACAATTAGAATCACCCACAATAATTTCATTCTTTACTCAGGGGTTTATCCATTTCATCTAGTGTTTCGTTCAGCTTCCCTAACCCACCATATCTAAGTTTACTGGGATAATCCAGCTACGGCTTATCAAACAAGGAAACCAAACCAAAAGGTTCGCCAGAGAAGTACCTGTATAAGCAGATCACTGATGGCATTTTGGCAAAACAAAGTCTGGATTTGTGCATCAAAGCCTTCTATCTTCGTTTCTTCTAATACATCTTCCATGTTCATAGCCATGAAACGTGTCTCGCTGATAAAGCTCACCACCAGGTACATGTAGTATGGATCATTGAAGGAAGATTTCAAGGACCATAATCCATTGATGCCTTGCAGTTCTACTGAAGCCTAGTTGATGAGAGAAGATATACAACTCAACTTCCAACAGTACAACACTTGCGATGTTTGGCTAGTAATTTCCTAGCAACAAAATGATTATTTAAATCAATACCTGCTCATTAATCCATATACCATTACGAACCACCCGAATTGAACCATCTTTAAATGTTCCTGACAAGTGACCACCTGACCTTGCCCCTGCCTATCAAGGTCAACCACGCAGAAGTCCACAATAGGTCCAACATTCACATATCGTTCAAGGACTTCAATAAATGAACCAGTTGGGTCAGGTTGGAGATTCAGCTTTACGAGCTGTCAAGACCAATGAATATTTCAGTGCAAATTTCATTGAAAATAATAACAAAAAGGATGAATGAAAGTTTTCTACTTTCCAGTAAGTGCCCACATTTCACATGCTTTTGTATGGGTGCAGTGCCTAGTTAGTAGTTACTGGTTTTCCTTTCTTTTTTCAGTTGTTCCTGATTTTCCTTCTTTTTCCATTTTGGTGGGTGGGGCTGAGAGTAGCTTGACTTAAATGCAATTTAACATAAGAATAAGTAGAAGGCACCAATGGAGATGCAGGATTGTTATCTAACTGAACGGGCAAAGAATAACATGTAAATTAATTGCTACATGGCACCAGAACTGATGTAAGTTGTCCTATCTAGCATGAAATAGGAAGCAATAGTGATAGCTTGTATAACGTAATCTGCTATTGACCCACCTGTGAATCACCAAATCGAGAACCAACGTAGACAATGCCATTATCAAGATATGATATTGACGATGCAACTGATGTCTCTCCCAAGTGCCCAATTTTCAAACACTTACCCTAGAACGTAACCAATACATCAGAACAGAAAATATGTAAGTAGTAGATCACGTTTCCTTTAGTTCCAGAATGGCACAAAGGTACCTTTCTCGTTCTTGGGTAAGTACAAGTAAGTGCAAAGTGCCTGTATTTATCACCAAGTAAATAGCGGGAATCATCTGGGTCAACCCGTCCATAAGCTCTTATGATGGACTGAGCAAGTATGGAAAGATAAAAGGCAGATAATTACAGCATGTCAAAATACAGACTATTTAATTGGCACAACAAGAATACAGCAAATGTAAGCAGAAGTATTACTTGTTTGATGGGTATACTTTTGAATGTAGAATTGGCATTGCAGTAAAATATCGTCTCCTCGCCAATAATTATCACACCACCAAGTGGAACCGGTACAGGTATTAAAAGACCAGCTCCATTGTCTAAATTGTTCTGTGACCAAGGACCCTCAACAAAGTCTTTGTCCTTCAGCGAAACTTCATATGTCTTACATGCCTTGCATCTTTGTTATCCTGACACATAGCATGGAAAGTGCAAATCATCATGATCTGTTACCATTTCACTAAGTTATTAGTAAAGAATCCCTAAGGGGTCGTTTGGCACCCTTCATTTCATTTCATTTGGCATAAATGAAATGAATTCATACTGATCAAGTCATTTCGTTTGTCCAAAATAAATTCCAAGCTGAAAAATCCTGTTTGGCTGCCACACCGAATTATCAAATGAAATGATTTCTCCGCGTCATGTTTGGCTGCTCGTTTGGCATAGACAATTCATGTCCAGTTTCACATATAGAACAAAACAACTACAGAGCTGACAAAGAACATTTTTTTTACAGCGAGTAACTCAACTTACCACGCAGTTTTTTTAAGGTTACCACACAGCTTTAAGGTTAATTTTTTTTCTTAAAAGCAAACTAGGAGTAATAGAAGTTGGCTTCAGCAATCAAGAACTCGAATCTCGCAATGGGCACAAAGATTTTTCAATCCCAGATTTTGCCAAAGCACAACACTGAACCCAACCAGCAAAGCGAATGAGCAACGTGGAGCACTTATAGTGGGGTGTCCTTGATGCTGAGGTGCAGGAGTTGGTCGGCGGCGTAGACCGCCACGCCCATGACTCAGAGCAATCCCTCAGGTCGTTCCGCCTTGCTGCGCCACCGTCGCCGGAAAGCGCCGGACCGGCCGACAGCGTGCCATCTAGATGCGCACCCACCGTCCCCCAGCCATCCCAACGCGGGCTCCTGGTGCCATCGCCCCTGCCAGCCTCCTCCGGAATCAGGCCCTCCATGAGCGCCTCCCCGACGCCTACGCCACCGCCATGTCCTCCGCCCTCCGCCGCGCCCGTGCCGGTGACAGCCCGCAGGCCACATCCTCCGGTAGCAACGAGAAGAAGCCCTGCTTCTTGTCCATGGCTGCTGGCAGGGTCTGGATCGCTAGTAGAGAGGACTGTGGGGGGAGACGAATGGAATCTTGTTCACCAGTGGCGGCAAGGCTCACCGGCGCGGGGATGCCGGGCGCCATGGCGGTGAAGTGGAGGTGAGGAGATGGATCGGGGAGGGAGAGAGGAGTTAGGGAGAGAGGGGGCTCATGAAATCCAGACAAATGACAGGGGTACAGATCGGAAAAGAGGTTGAATTCCTAGACCAATTCCGTGACAACCAAACGCGTTGCCTCCCAGAATCATAAATGAATTCTACGATTTTTGCTCCAACACCTAGGAGCCAAATGAACCCCAAAGGGGGAAAAAGTTGGGCAGGGTGCCAATAAGGAGAGGGCGCGTTCAGTCAGTGCTCAAAAGATTAGAAAAAATATTATCCCGGTACATCAACAGCATAGGTTGATGCTATAAGTAAAAATCAGTACAAATATACTACCGGGATGACTGAAAATTTCACAACAAGTGCCAGAACCATGAAGAGATTGTAGACTTTAGAGTTATCTATACTGCTGCATAAGACAACTAGGTAATTATCCCAGCAGTATTGAATTGTGTTGCCGGGTCGAAAGTTGATTCACAACAGCAATATTATGTAGTACATGTGATATAGCAAAACACATACTGTGAATGTTAAATCAAAATTAAATCAGTGAATGACAAGTGCCAGAACCATGAAGAGCATGTTTGACTTTAGAGTTAGCTGCATAAAGATAACTAAGTAATTATCCCAGCAGTATTAAACTATGTTGCCGTGTCGAAAGTAGATTCACAACAGCAATATCATATAGTACAGGTGATATAGCAAAACACATACTGCGAATGTTAAATCAAAATTAAATCAGTGGACAGTCAACAACCCCGAGAATCAATCCTATGAACATCCCTGTGTAACCTATTACATACAACCTTTAAGAAGTTAAGCACTGCAAACTGTGAACACACTACATTTTAAAAGTAAATACAAAAAACCAAGGATTACAGGTGTAAACCAACTAGTATTTGCTCCAGTTGAGAATAATGGCAAACCCTATGTAAATACGGGAAGCTCATATTCATCATTAGACTAGTGATTTGTGATTGATGTAGTTCAATACTTTGAACCGCTGGATTTCGACTTTGAAAGTATATACAGTGTAAGAAAGACTGAAGCTTGAGCAAACCTGGTAGAGGACAGCTATCGTAGGTTCGACTTCGACATAGCCATACAGGAGTCTGATGTCCAATACTTGAAGCTCTTCTAGTCTGACATAAGGAAGGGAAGGCATCTAAGTTAATCAGGTCAAATATTAATAAAGACTATCCCTCATGAAACATTAACTCTATCGTGAACTTCTAGCAACAACTGTGCTATAAACCTATATCATTATTCATATGACAGTAACTATAGCACAGAAGTAAGCACGGAAATATCCGTACGACTTCCGAGATGCCATGAGAAATGGTGGTTTGTCTTGACCAACAAGCATGTTGAAGCAAAAGTATGCATTTTCTACAATGATAGCAGGTCAAGCAACATAAATATAAAGTTGAGAAACTGAAACAAAGTACATTATGGTTGCCTCTAACGGAAGACAATAAGATCCTCTAAGAATTCCTCCCATTGAGCAACCCGGCAAAAGCATGCAATTATGCTCCAAGAGTTATAGTTACAGGTTACAACGCCACCTAAATTTCTACAGTGTATCACTGAATGAACGGTTCAATCAGCAAAACAATTAATTATTCACCGCCTACCTGATATTGAAAGCTTCCTTCAGCTGTCCTTTGTTGTCAAATGGTATAACCTGACAAAGAAATATCCAATTAAAGGAAAGAAATCAGGACAACATAAAAAATCTCAGGGATGCAAAAGTACAGTTTGGTACAAAGGATGAATGACTAAGATCCAAAAGAACAGAAGTAACGGACAGTGTGCTTACCTTAAATGACCCATGGTAGAGGTGAAGGCCAATAAGCCTACAGTCAGGGTCGATGATCCCAATCTACATTATAAATCAAAGGCCATCTAGTAGTATCATTGCTAATTGCATCACTCTCTCTTTAGTGCAGGGAAAGGTGAAGATAAAATTAGGAAGAACGTGATACCATTTTGAATTATAATGGAAAACAAAAATCATTGAATATGGAAGGGTTTGAATATGGAAAGAGGTGGCACCTGTCCATTGTCCGTTGGGAAGCCAATGGGATCAGAAACATCTCCCATGGATCTACATAATACAAATAAATCATAACTCCATACGAAACACGGTGATAACGCTCGGAAGGTACTATATAGTGACAATGTGCTTTGGTTCTACCAACATGGTGAGAAGCTCTGATTTCTCTACATCCCACTGCAGGACACAGAACCTGTATCTTTCCGTGGCGACAAAAAGGAAGTCCCGAGTCTCACTCTGAAGGGGAGAAACAGACAGTAAATTGCTTTTGACAGAAAAACTGCACGAAAGACAAGTGCGACATATGAAAAGCAGCACACGGACTCACTCACATGAGGTCGGAAGAGCTCGATCGTGGCGATGCCTCCGTATATCGGTACATCTAGCATAGGCTGCAAGCAGAACAAAACTGGCATAGGTCTTGCAGTAGCAGGATATCATGCAAACAAACAGGCAGCGGACAAATGACATAGAAGCACAACCAGCACTCCTAGGTGGCATGGATCACTGACCTGAAAGTTGGGCAGCCACGCACACTTAGCAAAAGGAATTTAGCCTAGCCCTACGCGCCATTTCGTTCTAGCTTGGCAGAGTGGAGCCTCCCCTACTGTCGTGCTGCACAGTGCACACTAGCTAGAGCGGTAAACCAAGATCCTCCCGAGAGAGAGAGAGAGAGAGAGAGAGAGAGAGACATTCCTCCTAAATTGGGGGAACAATCCTGCGGCATTCCACCTGCCGGAACCCTAGAGAGCCGCCGAGAAACGAGCTGAACCCTAAATTGGGGGAGATGGAGTGGAGGGGAAGGGGGAGGGGGAGTGGCGTACGCGACGATGAGGTTGAGCTGGTGGGAGCCGGTGAAGTTCCCGACGCAGGAGTGGCTGACGCTGCTGGGCTTGTGCGCTGTGACGACGTAGTTCCACGTGCTCATCTCCGCCGTCCGCCGCCGCCGCCGGAGAGGAGAGGGGAGATGGGAAAAGACAGAGATTGTTGGTCGAAGCCTTGTGGTTTCAGAAAAAAAAAAACCGAAATACGTCTCAATCATCGAAACTCATCAGAAAACCATCAAGTTTGTTTATCCCATTAAGTTTGTTTATTTATTAGACCACTATAGAGAAAACCGTCAGAGATTTATGTGCAACAAAGTACTGCTACAAGTAATATGCAAGTAGGATTATATCAATTGGGATGGGAGCAAATGAAATACATATTAGTTGATAGTTTAATATACAAAGCAACATAATCCAAATGTTTTTCCTTATTTCCATGCCATTAATCAGTTGTTAGATAGCATAAACGCATCCTCATCTACAAAGGCCATGTACACATACCACGGTCAATGAATAATTCAATAGCACAAGCTAAGTTGCCAAAACTCATGCATGTTGCCTCTGTCATCTTACAAACACACACATACACTATCCCAGCTCCTCGTGGATCCTGGCCAATATCATGGAAAAACATCCATGATATGACATCCTTCATCTCCTTCTTCCTCCTCAGGTATATGTGTGTCGGCACAGTGGAAATCAGGGTACCACGGGTCGGCCTGCCAGGGCCCACAAGCTTCTTTGAATGATTTTTGCTAAGGGCCAGGCTCTCCAGCCTGGCGAGCCTCGCGAGGGTTTTTCCCCTCGCGAAGGATCTGTTCTCCTCGCCGAGGGTTTTTTCTTCCCTTGGCGAGGGACCGCTACTCGACAGAGGCTCTTCGGCTCGCCGAGCTCCTTCCTCGCGAAGCCATCTCTGACTCCGCGGCAGAGCGCACATGGGCTCTGTGTCATGTGCAGAGTGACGCGCGTGACTACGCGCGATGACGACGACGCCGCAGTTGCCATTTCCGTGTATAAAGCAGTCAACAAAGCGGAGCCAAGCAAAGCGGACAACGAGTATTGCCTCTTTGGTGACAAGGGGACCGTCTGCAGCTACGCTCCAAGGACGACGTCACCGTGGGTCACCTCCCACCTCAGCAGGCGCCAGCCCACCGTCCGGCTGGTCGGTGCCCCTTTTCAGCTTTGGTGACGCCGCTCCCCTGCCGTGGACCGCGTCCACGAGCTCTACCTTTATGGTGGACTTCACCTTTTTCGTGCACCGCGCCTCCTCCACCGTCGCCATGTGGTAGCCCTTCCCGCCCAAATGTTTGGGCAGAAGAGGTCCGAGACGCCTATAAAAGGAGGGGAGGCACGCCTGTGCAAAGGGTTCGGAGTCTGGGAACTTAGACAAAACCCTAGATCTGAAGGCTAGCAAGTAGCCATTGTTAGCCACCTCGAGCTCGACAAGCTCTTCTTGTACTGTGAACTCTCCAAGCAGTGCAATACACCCAAGCAGGACGTAGGGGTTTTACCTCCACAAGAGGGCCCTGAACCTGGGTAAGATCTTGTGTCTATCTCTGCAGTGCCGTCCGCAGCGAGTCCGACGAGCACCGTCGCCGGAGCACGCCGAGGGTTGTTTGACTCCGTGTTCAGCCCCTTACACGATACCTTGGAGACACCCCTAGTTCCTGGGAACAATCTCCGACATTTGGCGCGCCAGGTAGCTAGGGGGCTGAGGCGCGTCTTCATCCTCGGCACAGCCATGGCCGGCTCTCGTGCCGAACGTCTCGCTCGCCGGACGGCTAGCGCCGCCACCACTCCCGCAGGCCGCCCGCATGGGAGCTCTGCTCCAGAGCGCCGCGTCGACCCCGAGCCCCGCGTCGAGCACCCGGAGGACGACGACCACGACCACGCTGAGGACGACCTCGGCGAAGAGGAAGCTTCCTCTCTGCACCCGTCGCAGGACCGTGCTGCCTCCTCGCTGGGCCGCCCTGCGCCCAGCCCGGCAACTGCGCTTCTCATGGCGCAGGAGCTGCTGCAGTACCGTCCTACGCCGGAGGCCCAGGAGGGCTGGTTCAACCGCCTCTCGGAGCTCGTCGGCGCTGCTCGCGTCGCCGCCCCTGCCCCGTCCCGTTCGCTGGTTCCTTCGGGCCGCGTGGGGGACGTGGCGCAAGGCGCCCCTCCCGCGCCTCCTCTCCATCCTGCACCTGCTCCAGCTCCACCGGTTGCACCGCAACCTGCGCTAGCGGGGGCTCCTCCTCGCGACAACCGCGCTGCATCGCACGCGTCGTCGCCGCACGACTGCCAAATTGTGCAGCGAGCCCCTGAGGACGCACGCGTGAGCATCGAGCGCGGGCAGGAACGCCGCAACCGCGCCGTCCAGGACGTCGCCGCCGCCGGGCGCCACCTCCGCGCCACCCTCGCCAACGGCACGGTCACATACGGCACGATGGCCGCGTTCACTCGCACCCTCCGTCGCGTCGTTTGGCCCGTCAAGTTCAGGCCAGACCTGCCTCCACGCTACGACGGCAAGAACAACCCCCTGGAGTTCCTGCAGCTCTACACTCTGGCCATCCAGGCCGCCGGGGGTGACGACAAGGTCATGGCGAACTGGTTCCCCATGGCCCTCAAGGACTCCGCGTCCTCATGGCTCACCAACCTCCCCGCTGAGTCGATCAACTCTTGGGAGGAGCTCTGCCGGTGCTTCGTTGCCAACTTCAAGGGCACGTACGAGCGCGGCCTCACCTACAACGACCTCCGCGCCGTGCGTCAGAAGCCCGGCGAGACCCTCCGCAAGTACATCCAGCGCTTCAGCCAGGTGCGGAACAAGATCCCCAACGCCACCAACGCGCAGGTCATTTCAGCCTTTCAGGCTGGAGTGACAGACGTGCGGATGCTCGAGAAGCTTGGCATCCACGACAACATCGCCACCGTCGTCAAGCTTTTCGACTTGGCGGACAAGTGCGCCAAGGCTGAAGAGGGCCGCTTGTTCGTCAAGAACGAGCCAGGGGACCCTGCCGAGGGGTCCAAAAAGAAGAAATCCTCGAAGAATCGCAAGACTACTGCGGTCCTCGCGGCCGAGGCCCGATGCCAAGCAGCCTCGCCAAGCTGCCGCTCCAGTCGCGGGACCTGAGAAGAAGGATGATCGTCCCTTCTGCATCTACCACAACAGACATTCTCATGCCACCGAGGACTGCTTCGACATCAAGAGGCTTCGCGAGGCTCGCGAAGCAAACGGAGGCCGCGGAGGCCGCGGCGGCCGCGGGGGGCGACGCTGGAACAACAACTACAACGACAACTACCAGCAGAACCACCAGGCCAATGCCGTACAGCCCGCGAACGACAACCTGCCTGCCGAAGCTGATGAGGGCTACCAGGTGCCTCGCGGGGCCGCTTGCATCCTCGGCGGGGCTCAGGCCCCTCGCTCCAACCGCCACTTCAAGCAATTTGCTCGCGAGCTCGCAGCAGCCCTTCCCGGAGTCGAGGCCTCTAGGCCTCTCAAGTGGCCTGAGTACCCCATCTCCTTTGACTCCACCGACCACCCCAAGTCCACCTCAACCGTTGGCACCATCCCGTTGGTCTGCACTCCCACCATCAACAACATCGCCGTCTCTAAGACGCTCATTGATGGGGGTGCTGGCCTCAACGTCATCTCCGTCGAGACATTCGAGAAGCTACAGGTGCCCTACGAGCGACTCATGCCCACCAGGCCCTTCTCGGGAGTGACAGAAGGTCTTACCACCCCTCTGGGGCAAGTGAGGCTTGCGGTCACTTTCGGCACTCAGACTAACTACCGCACCGAGCTGATTGACTTCGACGTCACGCACATCGGCCTGCCCTACAACGCCATCCTCGGCTACCCCCGCCCTCGCCAAGTTCATGGCGGTCACCCACCACGCCTACAACCTCGTCAAGCTCCCTAGCTCCAGTGGAACCATCGTCATCCGCGGCGTGGTCTCTGACGCCGTGTACGCTGCGCAAGTGGCTTACAAGGCTGTCGCCGTGGCGTTCCTCCCCGCTGACGAGGACGAGGAACCCCTCCCGAGGCCCCCCGCGAAGAAGAAGCAGCTGTTCTCTCAGGAGAAGGCCGCGACAAAGCAAGTGTCTCTGGAGGCAAATGGCTCGGGGGCTAGCGTCACCATCGGCGCCAACCTGCCTCCCAAGTAGGGAAGCGCGCTCCCAGAGAAGCAAAACTTCATCACCAAAGAAGCAAAAACCTCTGGCCACGCCAGTATAATGAACAACTGTTTCAGGTCATTTTGAACCTTTGCGCATCGCGCCAGCATATTTTGCGGCTTCGGCAAGCTGTTATCACTATTTATTCTCGCTCGTATGATCCCTCCTGTGTATCTCACGAGCGGGGGCTAGCATGGTGCCATGCCACGGGAGCATCCCGGCAGCGCCTCAAACCCAAGGGATCCGAGCTCTGAACTTGCGGGTCAGCTCTCATGCATGTCAACTCCCAAGGAGCTCTGAACTCATGGGTCAGCTCCCGCGCACGTCAACTCACCAAGGATCACCAAAACCTTGGTGCTTGTTCTCCTCGTGAGACACACATGAAGGAACCTACGAGCACAAGTTACCTAGCTATCTATTGCCTGTGGGTATGCCTATCTGTCTAAATGCAGGAAACAAGCATCAGGCACCCTCTCCAAGGCAGCAACGCCTCGCCAGGAAACCAACACCCTCTCCAAGGCGGAAACGCCTCACCGAGCTAAGTCTAAACACTTGTTTGAATTCCCTCTCGCTGGTTTTCGCCCCTCGAGTCTCTTTTCTCTCTCCTATGTCTCATGGGCTGCTTGCACGTCAAAGGGGGGCCCCAAGCATCGCGCTTCGAGGGGCTCTTACTTCTTGAGGCCTCACGCACCCCCCGGACTTGTGGAGCACTGACTCGCACATACCGAAGCGGCGGTGGTGTAGCGCTAAGAGAGGGTCCTAGGACGTAGAGCGAAAAAGACATGAGGAGAAAAGACAAAAGCCTCCCGAGGGACATTCACAAGCACCTTCCAATAAGCTTAACAAGTTTTTACAAAAGTATTACGACCAAAGGATTAAGATAATGTGCCTATGCACGCCCAGCTACAGGAAGCAGTTTAAGCCGTCGCGCCACCCGAGGTGCCCGCTCCGTCCACGGCAGCTTCCGCCTCCAGCGCACCTTCCTCGCCGTCGTCTTCGCCCTCGTCGACCAAGACTTGGTCGTATTTCTTGGCGAGCAGCTCAGCGGCTTCCCGCGCCTTGTCGCGGATATCGACCGGTGCCATCACGGCCCCGAGGTCGAACGAGGGCCAGAGCCTCAGGAGGTTGCTGAAGACACGGCTGGTGCCGAGGACGAGAAGATCGCGGCTTTCCTCCACGACGCGCTCATCGAAGCGCTTCGCGACCTTCTCGAGCTCCTCGAGGAATTGCCCAAAGAAGTGCGTGTGTGCGGCCTCGTCGTCGACTCCTCCGGAAGGAAGGTGGGGGACCTCAATCCTCATGTCGTCCCCGATGGCGTTCGCACGGCGGACCAGCTCATGCAGCATGAGCTGGCGCTGGCGCGTCATGGCCCGGCCGTGCTGCGCGGAGTCTCGCGATTGCTCCGCGCGGTCCGCGGCCGGCCCCACCTGCTGTTGGAGGTCGCCCAGGTCCGCCTTCAGGGCGGCGATCTCTTTTTCCGCGCGAGTCAGCGCCTCCTTGGCGCGCTGGAGGCGAGAGGTCAACTCCCTCTCCGACTTCTCGAACCCTTCGATCTGGTGCAGGAACTCGTTGCGTTTCTTAGTGAAGCGCTCTTCCTGCATCTTGGCCTTGGCGTCATAGTCGTTGGCGAGGCTCTCGCGGATGCGCTCAACCCTGGCGTCAGCCTCGTCCTGGGTCCGTTTCTGCTTCACCGCGAGGTCGGCGTTGGCCTTGTCGTGACGCTCTTTGTAGGTGGCCTCGCTCCTGGCCACCGAGTTCTCCCGCTCCTGAAGCTGCCCCTCGCGGGTAGCCTGGGCCTCCTCGAGCAGTTGGACCTGCTCCTCGCGCTGGTGCAGCTCCTTCTCCTGGAGGGCGAGCTCCTCCTCGCGCCGCTTCAGCCCTGCCTCGCGTGGCGCCAACTGCCCCTCACGGGCCTCCAGCTGCTCGCGCGGCTCCTTCAGGCTGGCCCGAGCGGCCTCGGACTCGGCGGCGAACTTCTGCTCCGCGGCCGCTAGCTCGTTATGCTTGGAGGCTGCCTCCGCCTCGAGCGCTTCCCTGGCGGCGTCGAGCTCCTCCATCACCTCCTGCGCCTCCCGCTTGACGCTGTCGCGGGTCTCTTTGGCAAAGCGGAGGGCCTCTTGGCGTTCCGCCTGGGCCGCCGCGTCCCACCGGCGGCACATCTCCACCCTCTCGTGGAGAAGGGCCCAGGCCTCGCTGAGCCTTGCCCTTTCCTCCGCCAGGGCGTTTTCTTCTGTGGCGAGCTGCTCCTCCAGCCCGTCGAGTGCCCGCCGCGCCTGGTTGAGGATAACCTGGCGACGAATTGCTTGGCGCTGCGACCCGTGCAGCGCCAAGGCTCCCGCACTGCTGCTGGGAGCGGAGTCCTCGATCCTCGTCGGTGGCGCCCGGGGCCTCCTGCCTCGGGCCCACGACCGTCTCTGGTGCGGTCCGGGGGCTTGTGGAGGCGCCTTCCTCGGCGCTCGCTTCGGTCGCCCTCTGGGGGCTGGGCGCCCTCTCGCGCTCAGCTTCGGCGCCGGTGGGCTCCGGCGACACCTCCGCCTCCTGCTCCTCGGGGGCGCCTCCGATCCCCCCTGTGATGGCCGCATCCGCCGCGGCCTCGGGCGCGTTAGCCCTTCTCGAGGGAGCCTCCTCCTCTGGAGGCGGCTCCACGACGGTGTCTTCGTTCACCCTCTCCTCCTCCGTCTCCTGTTGGACGGGAGGGGTGGCCGCCCTGGTTGGCGACGGCAGCGTCGCCTCCGCTCTCGCCTCCTCCGCACGGTGCTCCATCGCTGGAGGAGTCGCCGCCCTGGTTGGCGACGGCGCTGCCTCTACAGTCACCTCCTCCGCGCGGTGCTCCGCCGCGGGAGGAGTCGCCGCCCTAATCGGTGATGGCGTGGCCTCCAACACCACCGCCGCCTCCGCGCGGTGCTCGACCGCGGGAGGGACAGCAGCCTGCTGCGGCACGACAGCCTCCGGCGTCTCCGCGACGACGCTGGCGGTCTCTCCAAGCTTGTGGAGCCGCCGCCTCTTTGGCTCCGCGGGCTGCCTGAAAGAAAGACAAGTTGAAGACTCTTCAAGAGGGGTTTACTCTGAAGCAAAATGTTAAAGGAAAAAGAAAAGATCAAAGCCTTACTCGTCGGCCATCACCCACACCCTTTTATTCGCCTTGGGCGGCTGGGTGTTGCTTGCTCCGGCCTCCTCCCGAGCCGCTCCTGTCTCCGAGCGAGGAGGGGGTCTCGCGGTTGCGGCCCTCCTGTCGTGGACGGCCTTGGAGCGGGGTTCGCAGCGCCCTCCCTCGCCGCCGCTCGTCCCCTCCTCCTCTTCGACACGTCGGGAGCGGACGACGTGGAAGGCACCCTCCTCATCGCTGGAGGAGAGCACCTGGAGGTCCACCCCGGCAGGAATGCTCCTTGAGGAGCCGGCGTCTTCACCAGCGGGGCCGGCATCCCTTGAGGCCTCATCTTCGCCGAGGGGGTCCTCGCTTCTTGAGGCCTCTTCCTCGGCGGACTCTTTGGTCTCCCCGGGCTCCGGAAGCTCGTCCATGTACTCCGGCTCCGTCGCCCACGTGTTAGGGCGAGGCCCGCGGTGCCCCGCGGGCACAATTCCCCACTCGTCGAACGTGGGCATGCGCGCGCGCTGCTCCACGATGCTCTCCTCGGCGAAGCAGATGAGCGGCTTGGCGTCCTCCTTTTTGGCGGACGGGATCTCCGATGTCGCGAAGAGGACGCCCATGATCTGGCGTAGCACCTCAGGCGCGAAGCCATCCCGGCTCAGGCGCATTGCGTCCTCCTTACCGTCATACCGCCACACCGGCTCGGCGTGCATCTGCAGAGGGGCGATCCGGCGCCTCGTGAAATCTTTCGCCACCATCTGGCCGGTGACCCCTGCCTCGCGGATGCGTCGGATGCACTCGTACACCGCGTCAAGCCTCGGGCCCTGGAAGTCCGCGCTCGCCCAGCGCGCCCACTTCCTCGGGGGCCCCTCAGGCACCTCCAGAAGAGGGTGTGTGGCCTTGGCGTCGACGAAGAGCCACTTCTCGCGGAACTTGTCCACCTTCTTCGTCACCTTGGTGATGGCGTCCTCACCGCACCAGGCGATGGGGATGTAGTTCTCACTCCTGGCGTCGGCGATACGGAAGGAGACGCACCCGAGCCGCTCGTTCTGGGCGGTGCTCCGGAGGGAATAGAAGCTGCGGAAGAGCGCCACCGAGGGGCGGTTTCCGATGTAGGCCTCGCAGAAGTGGGCGAAGATGGCAAGGATGAGAATGGAGTTGGGATGAAGATGGAGCAGTTGGATCTGGTACACCTCCAAGATCGCCAGGAGGAAGTCAGAGAACGGTGGCACAAGGCCGGCGTAAAGAGTGTGGAGGAAGACGGGGTAGAACGTCTCGGTGAGCCTGCTGCCAGCCGCCCTCATTTCGGTGGCGCCGTGCTCATTGGTTCTCGCCGCCGCCAGGTGGCGCACCGTCGCTATCGTCGCCGCGGTGACACGCGTCTGCGGCAGTGCTCCCTCGAGAGCAGCGGCGCGCGCCATCGCCGCAGACGTGCTGGCTTGCGCCGTGGCCTTGCCCTTCAGGTCGGCAGCTGCTCTCTTGGGTGCCATGGTCGCCGGAGAAGAAGATGAGGACTCTGGAGTTTGGAGGCGTGGGGAGAAGTGTGCGGAGGAGTTATGGGAGAAGTGATGGGCGCCGACCGCGCACCCAGGCTTTATTGACTGGCTCCTGAGTCGTGGCGGGTCCCGCCACGTCGCCCGTTGAAGCCGAGGAGGTCGTGGCCGCGGGTGCAACCGCTACGCGCCACGTGTTGCGGCCCTGTCAAGGCATCTTTGGCCCCTCGACGCTTCGCCTTCGTTCATGGGCCTCGGCGTGCCCGTCGCGGGCCCGGGGGCTACTGTCGGCACAGTGGAAACCAGGGTACCACGGGCCGGCCTGCCAGGGCCCACAAGCTTCTTTGGATGATTTTTGCTAAGGGCCAGGCTCTCCAGCCTGGCGAGCCTCGCGAGGGTTTTTCCCCTCGCGAAGGATCTGTTCTCCTCGCCGAGGGTTTTCTTCCCTTGGCGAGGGACCACTACTCGACAAAGGCGTCTCCGATGCCACCCGCATTTCTGCTAAGGACCTAGTCGGAGGGCTCGGCGAGGCTCTTCGGCTCGCCGAGCTCCTTCCTCGCGAAGCCATCTCTGCCTCCGCGGCAGAGCGCACATGGGCTCTGCGCCATGTGCAGAGTGACGCGCGTGTCTACGCGCGATGACGACGACGCCGCAGTTGCCATTTCCGTGTATAAAGCAGTCAACAAAGCGGAGCCAAGCAAAGTGGACAACGAGTATTGCCTCTTTGGTGACAAGGGGACCGTCTGCAGCTACGCTCCAAGGACGACGTCACCGTGGGTCACCTCCCACCTCAGCAGGCGCCAGCCCACCGTCCGGCTGGTCGGTGCCCCTTTTCAGCTTTGGTGACGCCGCTCCCCTGCCGTGGACCGCGTCCACGAGCTCTACCTTTATGGTGGACTTCACCTTTTTCGTGCACCGCGCCTCCTCCACCGTCGCCATGTGGTAGCCCTTCCCGCCCAAATGTTTGGGCAGAAGAGGTCCGAGACGCCTATAAAAGGAGGGGAGGCACGCCTGTGCAAAGGGTTCGGAGTCTGGGAACTTAGACAAAACCCTAGATCTGAAGGCTAGCAAGTAGCCATTGTTAGCCACCTCGAGCTCGACAAGCTCTCCTTGTACTGTGAACTCTCCAAGCAGTGCAATACACCCAAGCAGGACGTAGGGGTTTTACCTCCACAAGAGGGCCCTGAACCTGGGTAAGATCTTGTGTCTATCTCTGCAGTGCCGTCCGCAGCGAGTCCGACGAGCACCGTCGCCAGAGCACGCCGAGAGTTGTTTGACTCCGTGTTCAGCCCCTTACACGATACCTTGGAGACACCCCTAGTTCCTGGGAACAATCTCCGATAATGTGCACAGTTTACAAAGACAGATCACCAGGCCATGCAACATTTCAAACAGCAATGTTAACCAAACACGGCAGGATTAACGAGACAACTTCTTGTACGACTGGCAGCTCCGTGATATCCACCTCGAACCTCTCTTGCACCTTCACACATACTCACAACGTTCAAATAGGATGCTTACCCTGTGCCATCCTGATTTCCAGCACCTGCATGTGAGCATGTCCATGGTATTACAAAATAGTGAGAAAAAGGGATCAGGAAAAGGACAGCATATTGTTCCAAGTAATACCACAAGGTGTATGTTTTGGAATGGCATGCTCGTAAGAGACAACAATTCACCACCAAATTCTACATTAGCACAGAGGAAAAAAGTACACCTTACCAAACGTTCAAAGCAGAGAAGAAAATGTTACTACAAACAATTCCACGGGATCATTCTTGAGCCGCCAACAAGTACAACAGTAAAAAAAAAGATATACATGGTTTGATCTTGAGGGCATTGCTTGGATTGCTATCTAGTGCAGTCTCGTCAGCTCCTCCACCCTTTTGGACAGGGACAGCTCCTCCACGGGGACCGCCATTGCCTTGGCCACCTCCTCCATCTTGCCCCTGTTGAGGTCGAGGAACGAGAACGACTCGATCAGGTCGCCGTCCACGAAGTTGCGGGCCTCCGACGTCTTCTTGTCGTTGTGGAACGACCGCCACTGCTCGTGGCTCAGGCTGCCGACGCCCTTTATGCCTGCAGCTTCTCCGGGAACATGTACTGGTCATGGGGCAGGGATGCGATGATGCCAATGACGAGTCAGGGAGGACACATCACGAGCGAGCCGTGGCGGAACCTGCTCACAAACTCCCGGAGGTGGTACTTCCCGACGACCTCGAGCCTGCCCCGGCCCTCTCTTCGTCCGTGGCCGCGTCACTGTTCTTGCGCACGGTGAAGAGGTTATAGCTGTTCTCCGCACCGACGTAGATATCGTCATCGATCATCTCGACCGCAGTCATCCAGTTTGCGTTGTAATCCCTGGCAAGCTCTTCGTTGCACTCTCCTCATGCTGCTCAAAAGATAAAAAAAAAACAGTCATTGACCTGATGAAAAGACTGATACGTGCACAAAGTGGAACTAGTTTCTTGTGCATTAGATGTCAAGCATACAAGTAAAATAGCAAGTGCTTACCTTGTACACAAGCATGGATATCGATTTCATCAGGTCTCCGACTACAATGAAATCGCCACGGGTTTGGGTATACAGGGCCAGTATGTGTCCATGATGGCCACACTCGGATTGCAGCTCATGTGAACCATCATCCCGTGTCATCCACTTATATAACTGGATCTTCTGGTTGATAGCCGCCAACAATTTCCCGTTGAAAGCATTTAGAGAATAGACAGCTCCTTTCGTTTCTTTCTCTACAATTAATTGCAACATACCATCTTCAACTACAAATACTAGGATCCGGCCCTGGACGAAGACGCATAGGCACGTACCATCTTCAACCACAATTTTTTAATTTCGGTATTTATTATCTAAAGACAACATTCTTGGGCGTGTTGGGGCGCTTCTCAGCGCTTTCAGCCGTCTGCCGTTCGATCGCGTCATCGGCTCGGCTGTTCCTTCGCGTCATCGGCTCGGCTGTCGGTGGAGCTCACTGGGGTGCGTCCCTTTCTTTCACCGTGCGAGATAAAAGCCACATCGCTCACGGTGGAAAACCCTAGCCGCCATCCCGCTCCCGCGCCCTTCCTATTCGCCTCCTCCTCGCTGCCCCGGCGTCTCCCAATTCCAGTGTGCCTCCTGATCGAAGATCATGTCTCGCGATACGTGCACGCGCTAGGAGATGGGGTCGTACATCCTGTACGCTTTGGATCCCGCGTCGTAGCCGATGAAGACCATGGGAGTGCTCCTGTCGTCGAGCTTCTGCAGGTGTGGTCGTGCGACCTTGACATGTCCAACGCATCCGAAGACGCGAAGGAACCGCACCTCTGGCTTCACTCCATGCCACACCTCGTAGGGCATCATGCCCTCGACGGTGCTAGTGTAGGAGCGATTGAGGATGAACGCCGCCGTGAGCACCGCCTCTCCCCAAAACAGGTTTGGAACCTGCTTGGCCTTGAGCATGCTCCGCGCCATGCCCAGCACGGTCTGGTTCCGCCGTTCGACCACGCTGTTTTGTTGTGGTGTGTACGGCGCGGTGAGGTGCCGCTGCACCCCGTGTTCCTCACAGTGCTTGTAGAAGGTGGCCGAGGTGAACTCCCCGCCACGATCAGTGCGGAATACGTGCAGCTTGTGCCCGCACTCGACCTCGGCCGCTGCCTGGAACTTGACGATGGCGCGAGCAGCTTCGTCGTTGGACGTGAGGAGCTCGACCCACATGTACCTGCTGCGGTCGTCGATCAGTAGGAGGATGTAGCGACGGCCCCTCGGCGTTGACGGGGTGATCGGGCCGCACAAGTCTTCGTGCACGAGCTCGAGCGGCTTCTGCACTCTATAGTGCGCCTTCTGCGGAAATGGCAGTCGCCGCTGCTTTCCGGCAAGGCACGCCTCACAAAGCTCGTCGGCGTGCTCAATGTGTGGCATGCCCCACACCAGATCATGGTGTGCCATCTTCTGCATCCCATCGAAGTGCAGGTGTCCAAGCCGTGCGTGCCAGCGCCATGCGTTGGACAGGTGACCCACGGCGAGACACACTGGATGCACAGGACGGAAAGTGAGCCGATACAAACGATTTGATGACCGTTTTACCTTCACCAGGAGACAACTGCGGTGATCACGGATGGTGAGCACGCCGCGGTGGATGTGTATGTCGTACCAACTCTCGTCGAGCTGGCCAAGGCTGACGACGCTGCTCTTGAGCACCGGGATGAAGAAGACATCGTGGAACGTGCGATGGTCTCCGCCGTCGATGGCGAAGATGACCGTGCCGCGTCCTTGGATGTCCACCAAAGAGCCATCCGTAAACTGCACCTTGCCCGTCACCGAGCGATCCAGCTCAGCGAACGCGTCAAGCGAGCCCGTCATGTGGTTCGTGGCGCCGGTGTCAAGAAACCACAGCTCGTCGTGCTCGTCGTTGTCGCTTGTGGGCGTGATCAACGCCCTCCGTTCGTTGAGGAAGACTTGGCCGCTCGTACGCACGGGCGGAACTTGCTCCACGGTTGCCACGGTGGTAGCGGTGGTGGCCACCGGGGCTACGTGCTCGTGCACGTCCAAGACGCACACCATGTTCAGGCGAGGGTCTTCGTCCTCCTCTGCCTGGACCAGGTTTGCAGCTCCCTTTGCCGCTGGTGCTGCCTCATGACGCTGCTTCTTGCGGCATTCACGGGCCCAATGGCCCTTTTTACCGCAGTACCGGCACTTGTTGGAGTTGTCGCCGGTGCCGCGTTGCGGCTTGGCCTGTTAAGAAGGCTACCCGCCTCTACGCCCCTCCTGGGCGCGACCATTGCCACGGCCGTCAGGTTTGCCACCGGATCCGCCTCCGCGTGGCTTCGCCTCCTACTCCTTCTCCGTGAGAAGGAGCTGGCCGCTGGAGGTTGGCTGATCTCCGTCCAGCCGTTCCTCCACGGCTCGGAGGTGCCCAATGACCTCCTCCACCGTGAGCGTGGCTCTCGATCGAGAACGCAATCTGCACGGAGCGGGTAGGAACGACAGAAAGAAATTTCCTGACAACTTTCTCTTCGTCTACCTTGTCTCCCTGGGAGCGCAGAGAAGAGGCGAGATTCGAGATTCTCATCGCAAAATCGTCAATCTTCTCAGCATCCTTGAAGCAGATGGTCTCGAATTCCATTCGCAGCCGCCGCACGCGCGAGTCACGCACGCGGTCGTTCCCCTGGTGCTGAAGCCGAATCGCCTCCCATGCCGCCTTGGCCGTCCCCTTCCCGATGAGCATGCAGTGCATCTCTGACGGGGTGGAACGGAGCAGGGCCGCCAGCGCCTGCTAGTCCTCGCGGCGGGGGACGGTGTCGTCCTCGATGGCGTCCCAGAGCAATGCGGCCTGGAGATTCACCTCCATGACCATGGCCCAGTGGGTGTACTCGCCGCGCTTGAGCATCGGGAAGGAGAGGTTGGTGCTGCTGCCGCCTCCGGACTCTCGCACCACCTGCTGCACCATGATCTCTCCGCCGCCTCTCCTCACCCTGCTCCTCCCGCGGCTCTGCGATCGCCGTCGCTGTGTGGGAGGTGGGGTCTTGGACTGGCCGGAGTGGTTGCCGCCGCCGCTCGACATGGACACAGAATCTCAGCTCTGATACCAATTGTCACCTGCAATTCTGATCTCAAGAACACATGCGAGAGAGATGAACTCGAGAGTCGACTCAGGTGTTTTTTGTGCTGCACACTGAAACTGCAGCTTTTCTGCTTTCTATTTATTCATGCGAAGAAGCGAACGAGTCTCACCACGAGCTCCACTACCGAACGTGCCATCCCACGCTCCGATCTACATGCGAGACGATCCTACAATTCTGCTGACGGCGCACAGACCGCAACCGCCAGAGGAGCTACAAACTAGCTGAAAAAACACTAACAGAAACACTACTTAACTGACGAAACTGAAAGTGTCAAACTGACACCTACACCTAGCTTATTCAGAGACATCGAGAGAGACAGGGTTTAAGCCAACAGGGGTGTGTTCGGTTTGGGGATGGGGTGTTCCATTCCATTCCACCAGAATGGAACCGTTTCATTCTTGTGTTCTGTTGTGGTCAAAAAATTATCAATGGAATTGTTTCATCCTTGTGTTCGGTTTTAGAATGGGGTGAGAATGGAATAGAATGGAATGTCGATTAATTATTTCTAATGTCGATTAATTATTCCTAAACTTGATTAATTACTCTTAAACTTGCTTAATCATTCCTAAACTTGATTAATTATTCTTAAACTTGATTAATTATTGCTAAACTTGATTAATTATTCCTTAACAGAGAGCCGTTCGGCCGAACCGGTGCGTTCCGCATCTGAAGGGAATATTCCCTTCTGAGGAACCACCTCGTTTCATTCCATTTCGCAACCGAACATAAGAACGGGATCCAGGTGCGGAACGGTTTCATTCCATTCCACCCCACCCCCAAACCGAACACACCCTAAGGCATCGCTGGGATGCTAGGGAGCTGCA
The DNA here is from genome assembly GCA_012064385.1 of Puccinellia tenuiflora. Lineage (NCBI taxonomy): Eukaryota > Viridiplantae > Streptophyta > Magnoliopsida > Poales > Poaceae > Puccinellia > Puccinellia tenuiflora. The sequence goes on along the minus strand of QRDG01000168.1, from coordinate 105,983 downwards.
AGAACAAACCACAATCAATTAGAAGTATTCTAATAAAATAAGAAGGTATAAAGATGCCAATGCAATAAAAATGAAAGACTGACAACTAAGCAACAGAAATTATAAAATGCTCAGCGGGTGCACAAAAAGCCTCTCCAGATTACGACATTGGCTATTCTTGAGGAAAACATAGATGTTCGCAAGGTCAGGGGCCTTCAGTTCTAACATAAGCAACTGTAGTTCTGTCATGCTCTTGAAAAAGTCACCCGTACGTCTTGGCCAATTCGGCATGCCCAATTGCACTAGGCAGCAAGGAAGACACAACCTAGTATGACATTCAAATTCAAGGTTAACAATCCATGAATCAACAGATAACATAACAGAATGAACTCACAATAGGGAAGAACATACAAAGAGGACATTGCTAATAATAGTACAGAAGTATTTTCGGTTGTGAGGTTGGGAGACTACCGTTTAAGTACCTCGGAATCCCAATTCACTATAGAAAACTGCTGAATAAGGAATGGAACTCGGTTGAAAAACGCTTTGGAAATAAACTAGGATGTTGGCAAGGAAAGCTTCTCTCATACGGAGACAGACTAGTGTTAATAAATTCGGTTCTTACGAGTCTTCCTATGTTTATGCTATCCTTTCTAGAGATACCTAAAGGGGTATTGAAAAGGTTAGACTTTTATAGGTCAGGTTTCTTCTCAAGGTGATCAAAATAAACAGAAATACAGGCTCACAAAATGGAATATTGTTTGTAGACCAAAAGACCAAGGAGGTCTAGGTATCGAGGTTCTAGATATAAAAAATAAGTGCTTATTAAGCAAATGGCTTTATAAACTTATTAATGAAGGAGTATGGCAAGAGCTATTAAAGAACAAATATTTACAAAATAGTAGTTTGTCACAAGTGACTGCTAAACCGACTGACTCTCAATTTTGGAAGGGTCTTATGGGGGTAAAAGAAAATTTCTTCAGTAAAGGAAAATTTGTTGTAGGCAATGGTCAAAAAACTCGTTTTTGGGAGGACAATTGGTTGGGAGAAGTCCCTCTGGCTGCTCAATACCCAACGCTTTACAGTATAGCTCGGCATAAGAATATGTTGGTGGCCGATGCATTAGCAAACTCCTCGGTGCACATCGAGTTTAGACGAAACTTGACGGGTAACAAATGGAATGCGTGGCTGCATATGCTACAAAGGCTAATTGCACATCCTTTAACGAATGAGGGGTTTGTACAGTGTTAAATCGCTATATGAGGATTATTTAAATGGGCACACTGTAAATTTGCGCAAACAGATTTGGAAACTTAAAGTACCATTAAAGATTAAGATTTTTATGTGGTTCTTATATAACAAAGTTATACTAACGAAAGATAACCTTGCTAGACGTAATTGGAATGGGTGTAAGAAATGTGTGTTCTGTGATTCGGAGGAGTCCATAGATCATCTATTTTTACATGCCCGTTTGCGCATTTTTATGGACAATTGTGCAATATACTTTCAACATCGTCACTCCGGCTAATAGCACGAATATGTTCGGGAATTGGCTAGATGGGGTGGAAAAGGATTTGAAAGCACAAATCCGTGTGGGAGCTTGTGCTTTATTATGGTCTATTTGGCGTTGCCGAAATGATATTATTTTTAACAATGCTCGTAATGCTAACTTTCTATAGGTCATACGAATGGCTACCCACTGGATCCACGAGTGGGCTTTCCTGGTCCCAGAGCCGCAACGTGCGCATACGGATTATGGATGCACCCGGCTGGAGGCGGTCGCTTTGGATATCTATTCCCGGGGTACCTGGCGACTGTCTAGAAGAATTCATGACGTTTAAGAAGATTAGACGTCCTGAGGAGCTGCCTTTTTAGTCTTTAAGGCTTTTATTTCTCTTTTCATGAATTTTGTTTGAGATGTAAACTCTGAATATCTTTCGACGCTGCAATAAAAAGCCGTGTGCATCAATCGATGCAGAGGCTGGGACACCCCCTTTTCTAAAAAAAAAAAAAAACAAAGAGGACATTGCTGCAGATAGTGAGCGCCGTGAGTCTTGAGCATACATGGCTTTCAAACCATTCACTGAACACCTGACATAGTCACAAAAAAATATCATATGAGTAATTTTTATAATCATGCAGGTAAGTAACATGAGGAAAAATCAAAGGAACTCCAACAAACTTTTTTGCAGATGAGGACATTGCAGCTTCTTTGGACGCCGAAACGGATGCAGAGGTCAGCAAAGCATGCACCGCCGCAGGGGGGAGATAGAACAACGAGAGGAAACCGCCGCTGTAACGAAACGACCGGAGGCTAGAAACCGCGGCGACGTCCACCTCGACAACCCGGCCTGCTGCACCCTACGATAGTGACGCTCCACAGATTCCCATCGCCGCCCTTACGGTGATTCGAGGGAGGTCATAACAGGAGCTTCTTGGCGGAGGGGGAGGAGGTGGGGAGGAGGTGGTGGTGGAGGGAGGAGGGGTTCTCGTCATCCTGCCACCTGCGCTCCCAGAGGTGGCGCCAGGAGCTGGAGAGGGACGAGGTGAGGATGGTGGATTTGAGCGGGAGCAAGGACAAAATGCAGCACCTCTGGCAGCGTCGAAAGGTGGTCGAGTGCAGCCGCTGCCGCTGGCGAAGCATCATGCTGGTTGGTCTCGTCGTCTGCCCGCAGAAGAGACCTTTGCGGCAAGGTGACGTCACTGCCGGATTCGAGCGCCATTGTCCGTTCCCCACTTCACTCTCCAGCCCAGATCAAATATTCGTTTCATTTTTCATTGTACCTTCTTGGTAGGAACAGCTAGGGCTCTACCAGGTCTAGGGCGTAGTTTGTACGGGGAGGAGGGAGGTTGGCATGGAGGAGGACGTGGTCGCCGGCGCTGGGGCGCCATCGTGCGTGAGAGAGAGAGAGAGAGAGAGAGAGAGAGAGAGAGAGAGAGAGAGATGGCGCAGGGGCGGCAGCTAGGGTTAGGTCTCCCGGCTCCCTTCGGGAAGCCGAGCAAATATGATTGCTTCTTGCTTGATTAGATTGATACATCTCCTCTCTTTATATAGAGAGGTTTACTTGACTCCCAAGCAAGGCTTACTTGACCCCTAAGCAAGCGACCCTTATCTCTAATTAACCCTAAGACTAACGGGCTATACTGCCAGCCCAGGCCCATTAGGCCTATTACGTACTCTAACACTACACCCACCTGGACATGCAGCTTGTCCTCGAGCTGCAGCCTAACCAACTTATAACCATGACTCGACGCAACACACCCCTAAGACCTAAAAACAAGCCTTTTACATCTCGGCTTGTTTTATTACTCTCAACCTGAAATGGACTGGGACGCTTTATTTGGGAACCCTGAACAAAAAGTGGATACCATCCGCACGTCGGACGTGCACGTGTACAGCCACCTGGATCCCATGGACACCATCTGGACAAAAGGAGTGCATGTGTATGGCCACCTGGAAGTGGTCGCAAGAGCGACCAGCAGAGGCGCCCACGCGGCGGCCGGCGGCGGAATGCAGTGGTGCTATGCGGTGCACTCCTGTCGGTGACACCATGCCTTCTCCCCGCCAGACGGCTGTTGGTCTGCACCGCACAGAGAAGAGTGGAGGGCTTGCGATGGAGAATGACGAGGAGGGGTGCACCCCCCCCAACCGCCGATGTTGCAGACTTTGAGGTCGCTGCTCGCGGGGAAAACAGCATGCCCGTTTGTGGGGGAAACCGCATGCCCAAGATCCCCGACGCAGCGGACGAGATCGAGGTCCTTTGTGCAGCGAAGGGAAACTTGGAGGACCGGCAGCTGCAGACCACACATCTCCCGCACACGCCGACGCGCTAGGAGGCCGCGCGCAGCAGCCTGCAGCCTCACCGCCGCCGACACGTGGCGGGTAGCGATCCAAGATGGAAGCGGTGACGGCGACGGCTGGAACTTGATCTGCTGGATGGGAACGCACTGGGACGGCGGCGGCGCTGATGGGAACGAGGTCGGCGCAGTCCCGGCGTAGGGCATCCCATACTGGTACGAGATGACCGACGCCGTGGTCGCGGTCGGGGGCGGCGGCGGCAGGGGTAGCTGTTGTTGGTGTGGCAGCGGAGGAGGTGGCTGCTGGGGATGCAGCTGGGACGCATAGGGCCCGACGAGGAAGGCCCTGATGCCCGCCACGGCCTGCCGTAATTCCAGGATTGCGGCTGTCATCTGCTCCGGGGTGAGGACAAGGGCGGACGGCGCAGGGGCAGAGGGTGCAATCGCCCCTGAGGACGCCAGCACGCCCAATGCCGGCGCGCCTGCTGTGTGGGGCAGCAGCGCCGATGAAGACGCTGGTGGCGGCGGGTAGGTGTGCGGCGACGGCGGGTGGGAGGAACTCGGTGGAGGGCTGGACATGATCGAACCCGGAAAAGCTGATACCAAATTGGTAGGAACAGCTAGGGCTCTATCAGGTCTAGGGCGTAGTTTGTACGGGGAGGAGGGAGGTTGGCGTGGAGGAGGACGTGGTCGCCGGCTGTGGGGCGCCATCGTGCGTGAGAGAGAGATGGCGCAGGGGCGGCGGCTAGGGTTAGGTCTCCCGGCTCCCTTCGGAAAGCTGAGCAAATATGATTGCTTCTTGCTTGATTAGATTGATACATCTCCTCTCTTTATATAAAGAGGTTTACTTGACTCCCAAGCACGGCTTACTTGACCCCTAAGCAAGCGACCCTTATCTCTAATTAACCCTAAGACTAACGGGCTATACTGCCAGTCAAGGCCCATTAGGCCTATTACGTACTCTAACACTTCTCCTGCATATTGAATCAGAAATTTCATCAAATTGCTAGGAGAGCACAAGAAAACAGAGGAAAAAAACGCACTGAAGGAAAGTACCTCCTGATCAGAGAGAGAGGTTCCTGCTACCCACGGCCACGCATGCTTTCATCAGAGCATCTGTTTTAGAAGCAAAAGGAGATCTTGAGAAGAAAATTTTGTACATCAGTATTTCGTTTTTTGTGCAGTTAGGCGATGTACCTATGCTCTGTATCTGTATAAATACTAAAACTTTTTTCGTGACAACACTTCATCAAAACTCATGCAATGTTGATATGTTTCTGGAAAATTAAACACCTCCTTTTCCATTCTCTGCTCATATATAGATGTGGACATACCATTAGTGCATATCGAAATTATTGCTTGTTGCCATCAGTTGCCATCGGGTGGGTACCGTTCGGCACCCCTACTGATTCTTTTGGGTGCTTTCATGTCCAGTATTTGCTTTTGCAACCGAAAGCTATATGCTTTTTTTTGTTTTTGACAAGGAAAGCTATATGCTTTTGCAACCGAAAGCATTAACCCAGCAGACAAATTGCTCGGGTAGGTATTCATGACGAGACTGTAGAAAGATTCCAGGCTATCTATGTTCAGAGCTGTCGTGCAAAGCTGTCTCCTGCAGAGAGTCTCCGTGAATCATCAGTCTTCTCGGCTCTATAGACAAAGGAGCCATCTCCTGCTTTTCCGCAACCACACACAGACGAAGGACGAGCTAGTGATCAGGAGCAACAATGGAGGGAGCTCTGGTGAGCGCATCCACGGGGGCGATGGGTTCCCTCCTGGGGAAGTTGGGAGCTATGCTGACCGACGAATACAAGCTCCTCAAGGATGTCCGTGGAGACATCAAGTTCCTCAAGGCCGAGCTGGACGTCATGTGCGCGTTCCTCCTCAAGATGTCAGATGTGGAGGAGCCTGACGAGCCAACAAGGCTGCGTGTGAACGCAGTGAGGGAGATGTCCTATAAGATAGAGGACAACATCGACAAGTTCATGATCCTCGTGGAACGAGATGAGTCCTCATCTTCCGAGGCTCATGGCATGAGGAAGCTCGTCGACAAATGCAAGAGCTTGCTGCCGGACATCAGGACCCGCCGCAAGATCGCAAAGGAGGTCAAAGACATCAAGAACCAACTTACGGAGGTCAGCGACAGATTCTCAAGGTACAAAATCATCTTGTTTTACTACTAGTATTAGCAGTACCATCAGACTTGTAACTAAGCAGATGCTTCTTGTATCTGTTTTGTTGCTTCTCAAGGTATAAGATTGATGAGTCCTCCTCCTCTATGCCTGCAAAAGACAAGGTCGACCCACGACTTCATGCACTCTACAAAGATGTCACAGAGCTTGTCGGAATTGATGAACCAAGACATGAACTTGTCAAGTGGCTGAATATGAAAGAGGATGAATCACTTAAGTTCGTCTCCGTTGTTGGATATGGAGGGTTGGGCAAGACCACACTTGCCAACCAGATCCGGGTCAACCTAGCAGCGACCTTCGAGTGTGCCGCTTTTGTCTCGATTTCACGCAAGCCTGACACAAAGGCGATATTAAGATCTATTTTATCACAAATCACCAAGAACGAAAATTCTTACTCTGGATTAGATGATATACAACTCATCATAGACAAGATCCGAGAATTCCTCCAAGAGAGAAGGTATATATGTGAACTCTACTACAAATTAAAATTCCTTCTCTGACTCATGTATAATCTTTCAGAAATGTAGTGTCTTACAAATACTGTAGTTGCGTAGACTTTTGCTAATCAAGATTGCTCTGTTGTAATTTACAATCATCTCAATATTTTCGTCCTAAACTTGATTGACTTCGTTTAAAATTTGAATCCATTGCTTTTTGCAACTTATGTCAATCTGTTCACTATAAGATAGAGCTAAAATATGTATGCCAATGTCTTGCGCCACACATTTTCTAATTGATTTCTACAGGTTTGTCAAACTTGCGGCTATGTTCTGTTTGCTAAATAACTGTGACTATAAATATGGGTGCCAGTGAAAACAATAAAGTACATGACTATAAATAAATATATCTATCTTCTACGGTAAAGCACTTGCATGTGCAGACCACAGTTACTGGATATGCAGTTCATTAAGTTCATGATTAGCGTAACATAATGATAACCGTAGTTTGTTGCTTCTGTTTCCTGGATTCGTAGCAATTTACATGACGAATTGAGGCGCAGACCCACTCAACATGTGGTCCTACAAATCATGAGGAAATAACTTGGTACCAAGGGTAGTCCCCACCATTGTTTGAATATCTATCCTACTGCAAACATCCTATTGGCACTGGCAAACATTGTACCTTTCCACTGGCAATAGCTGCTTTGACTCGGCCTGAGCATCTCATCAAGGAATTCATAATTTTTCCTCTTGGTTGTTAAATCTTGCTATTTCATTGTTACTTTTTTGTTTGCCTCCTACGCCAATGTTTTTTTCCTTACATTGCGGCCAAATTGTATCTAAGCTCATATCTAGTACCCTATGTGGAGTTGCTATCTTTGAGTTTCTTCCCCATTTGCAGCCCTGTATTATTGTGAGATGCTCTCGGAGTTTCACTTACAGTACAAGTATGTTTTAGATAATGACAGCTTTATTGATGTTAGACAATTACATCAATGTGTATTATATCTATGATGCACACAGATGTGCCATTGTTTCAGGATTTTACAATACTTGATAGGTATTACTATAAAACATATCTAATGATCTCTAATGCATATGTTGATAAAACTGTGTTGCAGGTACTTTATCATAATTGATGATATATGGGAGTTAGGAACATGGGAAACTTTGAAATGTGCATTTGTCAAGAATACATGTGGCAGCAGAATAATGATCACAACACGTATAGTTAATGTTGCCAAATATTGTTCTCCTTCTAATGAAGATCTTGTCTATGAGATGAAACCACTCGATGGGGTTGACTCAAAGAAGTTGTTTTTCAAGAGGATATTTGGTTGTGAAGAAAGCTGCCCTGATAGCTTGAAAGAAGCTTCCAAAGATATTTTGAAGAAATGTCGTGGTCTACCTCTGGCCATCAATGCCATTTCTAGCTTGTTGGCCACAACAAGGCAAACAAAAGAAGAGTGGGACCGTGTGCGACATTCAATTCGCTCTTCAAAGGCCAAAAGTGATATAGTAGAGACCATGAATTACATATTAGCTCTTAGTTATTTTGATCTTCCCCACCAGCTAAGAAGCTGCTTATTGTACTTGGCCTTGTTTCCTGAGGATGAAGAGATTGGAAGGCAGCGGTTGGTACGCAGATGGATTTCTGAAGGCTTTATCCATGGAAAAAGTGGACAGGATCTCATGGAATTAGGAGAGGAATATTTTCATGAGCTTGTGAACAGAAGTCTAATACAGCCCGTGTACATAGGTTATGACGGCAAGGTGGGGTATTGTCGAGTCCATGACACCATCCTCGATTTCCTCATTGCCAAGTCCTCCGAAGAGAACTTATGTACTGTCCTAAAAAAGCAGTGCAAGCCTGATGGCATAGTTCGCCGGCTGTCTCTGATGGGAACTGAGGATGAAGAAATCGTGGAGCAATTGGATTTGTCGCACGCTCGATCAATCGGTGCTTTTGGGGATATCAAGCAACTGCCTTCGCTTGGGAAGTCAAAATCCCTACACGTGCTGGACTTGCAACACTGCAATAAGTTAAAAAATCATCATATCAAGGATATTGAAAGACTCTATCAGCTGAGATACTTGGATATCTCTTTTACAGGAATCACAGAGCTTCCTAGGCAAATTGGGGAGTTACTGTATCTAGAGACGCTAGTTACGTCCTATGAACTATGCGAGCTTCCTGAAAGCATAACTCGACTACGACGACTGGCATGTTTGTTTGTTTACCCTGGTTGTAAGCTTCCAGATGGGTTGGGAAACTTGGTAAATTTGCAAGAGCTTGAGTGCATTGATGCCTTGCAGTTGAAGCATGTGGAAGAGCTCGGCAAACTAACAAATCTGAGAAAGGTGAGTATTAAATTGTGCACTGCTTGGATAGAAGACAACATATTGGAACAGTCCAAGGAAAAGCTGGTGTCCGCTCTCTGTAATCTGGACGAATGCGGCCTCCGTTCCTTGAGTATTTATTATTTCTTGGGAGAAAAGGATGGAGAAGAGTCGTTCCTCCCTGCTTTGGGTTGCATCCGTGAGGTTTATGTATCTGGAGGAGATATCTGCCAGATTAGCAGATGGCTCACGTCACTTCCCAACCTACACAAGTTGTATTTGGATGGTCAGAAAAAGATAAAGCAGCAGGATATTGAGATGATTGGATTGATCCCCAGTCTGTTCGAGTTAACATTATTTGGAATAGACGATGCACAGCAGCTCATCATCAGGGGAGAAGGATTTCAACAGTTGAAGAGGTTTGAGGTTTACCATGCTCGTATGGGAGTTTTAATGTTTGAGACGGGGGCTATGCCGAGGCTCAAGGAGCTTGTACTCTATAACTTCGAAAAGAAGCCCATATCTGCTGCGGTTGATTTCGACTTTGGCATCCAACGCCTCTCCAGCCTTGCTCGCCTCACTTTCAGCCTATCCTGCAGTGGCTTGACGGCTGCAGAAGTAAAGGCTGCAGAGGAAGCTTTCAAGAGCACGGCCGAGGCAAACCCCAACCGTCCAACACTGGAGATGAGCAGACTTTATCCGGAGAAAATGTTACGAGACGAGCAAATAGACATGGCAGGCGTATTGTCTTGCTGAGCAGTAATTAGGAGAAGCCGCGAATTCCTAGATGTCTAAGCCGCGAAGTCCTTTTGGTTATGGAGACCAAGTCGCTAGCTCTAATCGGACGCTGCAACAAATAAAGCTGTGTCAAGGCTGGTGTACGTACTCTTGTGATTTGTGTTGCACAACTGATACTAGTGTATATGTCGGAAGTATCACGAATTCGTGGAATGCAACAAGTTTTCTTTTTCGGTAACACGCTTTCCGGGCGTAAGGAGTATGTGTTAAATCACGCCGTTTTGATTTGCTGAAGTGATGAAAAGAAATAGGCTGCTCTATTTATCGTTGATATAATTCTTTTTCTACTAAGAACAGACGGGCGCCGCAGATCCGGTATGATACGCTGCGTGTGAATGCTGGCGGACAAGCTATCTCAGCCGCAATAGTTGTCTTTTCAAATTAACTAGCTGAATGCCCGTGCGTTGCTACGGTCACTCAAATTTTATCTTCCCACATATACAAACATAATGCAAATGAAAATTCAGGATTATCAAAAGAGAAAGGAAAAAATAGAAAGCCATTTCCTAAGTGAAATGCCCAATAGAACACGAATCAGTGTGCATAAAGACAAATTACGCCATTACAATTGGATCTACCGGGACCCTGGTAAGGGACCCAACGTTACTATGCAGATTGTGCACTCACCGGTATATTTGGTCACTACGTGAGGTCACTGAGGTGTGTCTTCTCCAACTACATTGTGCAGGAAAACAAAACGTTGCCGTACTCCTTGCCTTGATCGGCAATACCTTTGGCACATGACCACCTTCACCCTGATGATCTACAAAACAAAACACTGAGATCAGACAAAAGTATGTAACTGAAAGTTAAAATCCTCCCTATGCCTGAAAACAACATAAATACCTGGTTTTATATGCCGGCACTTTCATGTCACGTCCAGCAGAAAGGATAGCTTAGGTATCCTACTGAAGGGCAAGCTCCTGCGCACCAAGAGATCAAACATTATCTGTTGCAGCCCAGTAAACACCTTTCTCTGATATGCACCACTCTGAGTAAAAAAAAATACATGCCATTTAGTTTGCTCAGGATTCGGATATTATTCCAAGACCAAGCTCCGGATAGGTTTCTAGGGTACACAGGATAAATCAATCGGGAAACTAAAAATAACAGGGGAAGTGGTACTTTTTTGTACAACATGATCTAAGAGACCTCCTGAATAGGGTTCTACAAAAAATCAGTGAGCACCTCATATTTTCTACTAATAACATCATGTTTTCTGATGGAACACACCTCTCCAGTCCTCAATATCCCATATCAAAAAGACATGGGGCTTTCCCAATTCAATCCATTAGTTCTTTCTCAAAGATAATGAAGTCGGTAACCCCACACGCCAAACAAAATGAAAAATATAAGACCACACATTTAATTGATATTTATGTACAGAGCATGAAGATTCATACTATACTACTGTATATAGCTATCATGATTTTTGCTAGTCACCTGATAGATGGTAAAAGAAACATTATTCAGGTAAGACCATATTTTCATGGTATGGCAATTGAATATTTTATATTGCTTACACCAGCTGACTATATATACTAATACCTCAAAGAGAAGGGCGGAAACGAAAAAAACAGTGCCTTTTAATCAGCAACAAGTAGTATAACTAATCATTGTATGGATTCGCAAACACAATTCAGAACAAAGGCTTAAATGAAACCATACAGATCAAACATTATCTGTTGCAGCCCGGTGAACACCTTTCTCTGCTATGCACCACTCTGAGTAAAAAAAATACCTGCCATTTAGTTTGCTCAGGATTGGGATATTGTTCTGAATAAAAGCCTACACTGAAAGAAAAGAATCCCAAGACACTGGGATGATCTGAAAGAGATGGCTCTGCAACTAAAACCAACTCATCATGCTCAACACTGGATGTTGCAAGAACGATCCTAGGAGCAGTATAATTTCCTACATTTTTTAACACGAGTAAACCTGCCAAAGGGAGTCATTTCTCACTAATTAATGCATAGGAGCTAAATTGCCGAATCTTACATGGATGAATTCCCATAGGGTACTAATGTCCAATCTGTTTATAGAGCATTTTGTAGCCATCAGAGGTTTTGCCAGTGCCCCACTACACACAGCCGAATGAAGTCCCTCCAAAAGAAGACCTTCTGGATTACCAGATATCCAATCTTCTGGAGCTGTAGGAGAAGAAAAAACAACACATGATTAGTAAAATGTAGAATTTACTTTTTAAGTTTTACTGAAAAGTTCATTGACATTCGATTATAACATATTCCAGTGTTCAACCATCTCTGGTACATAGCTCTTCAGTCAATTGTTGGTATACCCCATTTGTTCACGAGAAGAGCGTGCAGGCACATTTCTTCGGATGGCTTCGACCTCACGAAGTAACTGCAAGTGAACCCGATTCGTTGGTTTCAGATAATTTCCTTTAGTGGTGGATGCATATTTCATAAATTTGTTTTAACCTGAGACATCCACGAAACATCTTTTGATATGAAGGATCAACGACCAGACATGATAAATTGGCCAAAATAGAAGAGAAAAACCTGCTAATGAGTGTCATTGCCGCATCCAGCCTGCCTGCAAGCTATGGTTGCATTATCCTGTGTCTGCAACCGCACCAGAGCTGCATATGTCCCCTTCTGCATATGTCCCCTCCTTGGTGGAGCGGCCAATACATGGTATCAATTCTCCCTAGCATGCACCACAAGAAATTCTGAGTCGGCTAGCATGTAGAACATAAAGATGAATCAGTCAAATTTTACCAGCCATATATGTTTCGACTCTTAATTTGTTTAGTAGCATCAACCATTGCTTTGTACAGTGAGTTTCAGATATCTTATTTCTTCTCTTTCAGTTTCAAACTTTCAATAACTAAATTACGTATGTAACAGTTACTTTATGTGGAGCAAAGACAAGACTACCAGACACACAGGTAGTCAGGTACCAAGCTGTTCGCAAAAGAACAGAGAAGAAATTACCTTTGGGCATGCAGCAAGGAGGGGCGGGGAGCGGCAGCTTGCTGCAGCCTGCAACACGTGGGACTTTGGGCAGGAAGCACCACAACAACGAAAATCACCTTGACGGAACGGTCAACCGGCGGAGGAGCTCGATCTCATGAGGGCCGGATCCTGTCCGAGGCAGGAGCAGGTGAGGTCGGGGAGGTGTCGCATGGCGGGAGCCAGGTCGGCCCGTAGGTGATTTCACTGGCGCCGCATGCTGGGAGCAGCGAGAGCTGGCACGGGGGTCGTTGGCTCGGGAGGTGGCCACCAGAGGGGGTCTCTAGCGTCGCTGCTGGAGGACATCGTTGAAGGCAGGACGCACGGGCGATGAAGACGACAACGACAGATCTAGCAGGTGGCAGCGGCCAAACTCGGAGGAGGGAGCCGCAGAGTTTCGGGCAACGGTCATTCCGTTCCACCGGCCAGAGGAGGTCGACGGGCTCCAGTTGCCGGAGTTCGAGGGGGTGGCGGCGGCAAGGGTTTCTGTTCAGTTCCTACCGTAGCTTGCCAGCCGATGGTACGCCGTGGTCTGCCAGACGATGGTACCGGAGGATGGGGCGGAGATCGGGCGTTTCGTGGCCGGCGGTTTGGAATGATGTCTGCGACGGGGCTGAACCCTAGGCGGCGGCGGCGGTCTATCGCGGGAGAGGAGACGGGAGGGTGGGTGGAGGGCTGGAGGCTGTTGTTTGCCCCCCACATGTCGGCGCGAGCGGGAGGGGTCGGCAGACCGTGTCGATCGGGCGGCTGAGGTGCGAACGAGGGTCTGCCTTGACGATCCAACGGCTGAAGTGCGAGCGATGGTCTGCTTTTGATGTACCAACCTACCATCACGACTGCAGATTCCTATATTATAGTAGACAAGACTAGTTGAATGTCCGTGCGTTGCTACGGAATGAAATAATGTATTGATCGAAGAATCATTTTGTTTCGCGGATGCACATTCACCTGATAGACAACCCCCTTCCTTACACTTTTCTCATTCACTGTGCTTTGCAGAAAAACAACCACTCTATGATCAATCGATGATGACATGGAGTTATAGACATACTACATAAAGCTCGACTAAAACTACTTCAGAAATGAATATTCCATAGTCTAAACTCCCAAGGATTAATTACACCCCTTATGGTCTGGAGAGCCACCTGAATATTTTAACATCCCCATGAAATTTACTTTTACATATCACGAATGTTAAACCTACACATGAATTAGCATCATGAATGTAGGTTTCTGCCATCTGCTCTTAGTTCACTATACCAGATGCCTTGCTATGAAAATTTCCTGTAGTAGCAAAACCATACCTTCATAAGCCGCAGAAGAGAGGGAAGGACATTAGTTGGCGGTATCTATCATATTGATCACTTAGAGCAATATAGGATTTTCATTTCATTGTATTATCCTATAGAGAAACTGCAATTTTCTTTTTCTGAAGAAAGGCAACAAGCTCTTTTCCTCAATTTCAAGATACATGTCACTAATTCATTCACAGAAGTATTCTACACGTGCTATATACGCTTCTTGCCTCAGCAAATTGACTATCCTAAGTCTAGTCATCTTTCTTGTTTGGACCAGGAATCCTAATAACAGCCTTAGAGCTTCCGTGGTTTAGTGGACATTTCGAGGTCTATAAAGTTTTGTGGATAACTAAGCATTGTGGAATACCTGCCGATTATGTAGCTGCCTGTCAATGTAGATATGTCCTTTGGTAGTGTAACCAGTAAGGTCAGGAGTTAGATGGGCAATATCTACAAGAGTACAAACTTGGTATCTGTAGGTTTTTATTAGACCATCTCTCAATAAGGCTAGCGATCCTCTCAAAAGAAAAAGAGACACGTTAGCTGAGCAAATCAAAGAAACTCTAGCACATCTCTCATTAAGGCTAGCAAATCAAAGAAACTCTAGCACAGAACATGAAGCCTAGCGATCCTCTCAAAAGAAAAAGAAAAGACATGTTAGCTGAGCGTTACAGAACGTTTGATCAGATGCAAATGACGGTCCAATCAAGCTAGGACCATGCAAATGTTGCAGAACAAAAAATCCACTTAGAACAATTTTCATGATTTATATCTGCAAGGTCAATAAAATATGTCCATGGTATCATTAAGCAAGTGCACACCACAAAATGCACCGGCCGTAAAGGAAACAATCTAGACTTCAACATATCCTGAATAAACTTTGCAAAACAGAATGATGCACGAGTGATCCAGTCTAATTGGACTGCAAACTGTGCAGTCCTGAACAAATATGCAAAGAGTAAGGCTCCTGATAAGTGATTGATCTCTTAAACAAGATAATGAAATTGTACAGTAATTACCTGAAGTAGTTAGGACTTAGGCCTTTTTCTTGGCAAACATCAGTATAAAATCGAACTCTTATTATATAAAATACACATCATTAACTGGAAAAACACTTGAAATAGAGCTCAAAGCTCAATAGATAACTTACACAGATAACACACCATTGTCCAAATTATAACGTGTTTTCTAAGTGTTCATTACAAATGGTCATCCAAAATCCATGCATACACCATAGGCGCATAGTATCACAGGTCATGTAATCCTATAACAAGAAGAATGATATTTCTTTATTCAGTAATCTAATAACAGAAATAGCAGTACACAACAATTTGATCACCGGAAATCAAACAAAAATCAACAAATAGCTTGCATCTACTAACAATCTTATGCTATACCTCCATACCGTAGCAAGTACAACAGTAAGTAAACTGTGTAAATGTTGTTAGTTCAATGTAAAAGCTCAAAGCAAGACCAGCACAACAACCAGCAATGCCAGAATTGATAACTGTCAAAGGAACTGCCAAATGAATTGATAACCATTCCCAATGGTAATCCCATTCTAGCAGCAGCATGTCGAGCTATTGGACGCAAGCGTGTGAAAATTCTCTAAAACGGGAATTGGCTTACGAGCAGGAGCTTGGTGACCTTTGGGTATGCAACACGTCACCTTGTTTGTGCTTGGGGATCAGGGAGGAGGCCGACAGGAGCTTGGGGAGGACGCGGGCAGCAGGAGCTCTGGGAGGACGGGTGCGCCGCCGCCTCCGTCTTCGAAGAGGCCACCTCCTCTGTTATTTTATGGTGATCCAAATCCGTTTTCTATAAGTGAGAAGGCTAACGACGGAGCGAAGCGAGGCCCGTTGCCGGTAGGCTTGGGCCGAAGCGAAGCGGAGGCGTTAGCCCACCGCGATGCCCCGAGACAGGGGGACTTCCGGGGGTGCGGGGGCGCTGCCCCGCGGTACGGTACGAGTTGTAACCGACCAGGACACCGATTGTTGCCGACCTAGTTTAGGTCTGGACCACTATAAATACGCCTTGTAAGCCACCGCCGGAGATAAGCCACACATTGTAAATCCCGGCGCGTTTGTAACCTCACTCCGAAATAGTGAAGTATTGCTGGCTGGCGCCCGTGGTTTTTTCTCTTCCTTGTTGGAAGAGTTTTCCACGTTAAAATCTCGTGTCCCCCGTTGGTTTGATCTTGCTTAATTTCATCGTTGTTTTGCTATCGCTTGTAACAAGTGGTATCAGAGCCTTGGTTACAGATTAGGGTTTTGCGATGGCATCGATGAAGTTTGATCTACCGTTGCTGGACTACAAGACGAGGTTTTCTCTGTGGCAAGTCAAGATGCGTGCGATCCTATCGCAGGCTTCGGATCTTGATGAGGCGCTGGATGCGTTCGGAAAGAAGGACACGAAGGAGTGGACTCCTGAAGAAAAGCGCAAGGATCGTAAGGCTTTGTCATTAATTCAACTTCATCTATCTAATGATATCTTGCAAGAGGTGCTGCAGGAGAAATCTGCAGCAGCGTTATGGCTTAAGCTGGAGTCGATCTGCATGTCCAAGGATCTAACCAGCAAGATGCACGTGAAGATGAAGTTGTTCTCGGACAAGATGCAGGAAGGTGGTTCTGTGATGAACCACTTGTCGATCTTCAAGGAGATCGTGGCCGACCTAGTGTCGATGGAGGTAAAATATGATGATGAAGATTTAGCTCTTCTGTTGTTATGTTCGCTGCCTAGTTCTTTTACAAATCTGCGAGATACCATATTGTTGAGCCGCGATGATCTAACCCTCGCGGAAGTATGTGAGGCCCTGCAGACCAGGGACAAGATGAAAGGTATGGTGCAGACTGACGCATCACCCTCCAAGGGCGATGCATTGCAGGTTCGAGGCAGGCCTGAGCAGCGAGATAACAACTACAACAACAACAACAACAACAGAGATAAGAGTAGAGGCCGTTCAAAGTCCAAAGGACGAGACAAGTTCTGTAGGTACTGTAAGAAAACCAATCACACCATTGATGATTGCTGGAAGGTGCAGAACAAGGAGAAAAGGAATGGTACTTACCAACCGAAGAATAAATCTGACGGTAATGGTAATGGTAAGGTTGCTGTTGTTGCTGGTGATAATAGTTATGATGGTGAATGCTTAGCTGTTTTTGCTGCATGTGTTACCCGTGATGATGAGTGGATTCTTGATACTGCTTATTCGTCTCATATTTGCTGTAACAAAGATTGGTTCAGTTCTTATGAGATTGTGCAGACTGGAGATTTCGTGCGTGTGGGGAACAACAACAAATGTCATATTGTTGGCGTTGGATCTGTTCAGATCAAGACCCATGATGGGATGACACGCACGCTGACGGGAGTGAAACACGTACCATCTATGGCAAGAAACTTGATCTCGCTGAGTACCCTTGACTGTGACGGGTACAAGTATGCCGGAGGGAATAAACGCCTGAAGGTATCGAAAGGTTCTCTTATTGTTATGGTTGGTGATATGAATTCTGCCAAGTTATATATTCTTAAAGGTAGCACTTTGTCTGGTACTGCTGCTGTTATTACTAATGATGATCCAAGTATAACTAACCTTTGGCACAAGCGACTTGGACATATGAGTGAACTTGGTATGGCAGAATTGGTCAAGAGAGAACTGCTGAAGGACTGCAATATGAGTAAGTTGCCGTTCTGTGAACACTGCGTGTTTGGTAAGCATAAGAGAGTTAAATTCAATGCTTCCGTTCATACCACTAAAGGTACATTAGATTATGTACATGCTGATTTGTGGGGGCCTTCACGTAAGCCCTCTTATGGTGGTGCTCGTTATATGCTTACTATTATTGATGATTACTCTAGAAGAGTTTGGCCTTATTTTATGAAAAATAAAGATGATACTTTTGCTGCTTTTAAAGAGTGGAAAGTTATGATTGAAAGGCAAACTGAGAGGAATGTGAAGTTGCTTCGTACTGACAATGGTGGCGAATTTTGTTCGTATGAATTTGATGAATATTGCAGGCAGGAAGGCATTGTCAGGCATCACACCATCCCGTACACACCTCAGCAGAATGGTGTAGCGGAGCGGATGAACAGGACTATCATCTCCAAAGCTCGCTGCATGTTGTCTAACGCCCGCATGAACAGGCGTTTTTGGGCTGAGGCTGCCAACACCGCCTGCTACTTGATCAACAGGTCACCGTCCATTTCCCTTGACAAGAAAACTCCTATTGAGGTATGGTCTGGTGAGCTGGCTGATTATTCACAATTGAAAGTTTTTGGTTGCACTGCCTATGCTCATGTTGATAATGGAAAGTTAGAGCCTAGAGCTGTAAAGTGCTTATTTCTTAGTTATGGTTCCGGAGTGAAAGGATATAAGTTGTGGAATCCGGAAACTAAAAAGACTTTCTTCAGCCGAAGTGTTGTGTTTAATGAATCTGTTATGTATCAGGACAGTCTGACTACTGATGTTGTGCCAGATTCTTCTGATAAGGACGAACCACAGGTTCGTTTGCAGGTGGAGCAGATGGAGCACCTAGATGAGGAGGTAACAGAAACTGTTGATGAGGAGATTGTGCAAACCTCACCTCCTGTTTTGCAGCAACCGTCCATTGCTGCTGATCGGCCAAGGAGAAATATTGTTCCCCCTAACCGATTAATTGAAGAATGTGATGTTGTTTATTTGCTCTAAGTTGTGCTGAACAGGTGGAGCATGAGGCTGAACCAGCTACATACACTGAAGCTATTGCTTCGGTTGATCGTGAGAAGTGGATTGGTGCAATGCACGAGGAGATGCAATCACTTGAGAAGAATGGCACATGGGATGTTGTGCGCTTGCCTAAACAAAAGAAGGCCGTCCGCTGCAAGTGGATCTTCAAGAGAAAGGAAGGTTTGTCTCCTAATGAGCCTCCAAGATTTAAGGCAAGGTTAGTAGCTAAAGGTTTCAGCCAAATTCCCGGTGTGGATTATAATGATGTGTTCTCCCCGGTTGTCAAGCATAGTTCTATTCGTACATTCTTCAGTATTGTTGCTATGCATGATCTTGAGCTTGAGCAGTTAGATGTGAAGACTGCATTTTTGCATGGAGAACTTGAGGAGGAGATATACATGGACCAACCAGAAGGGTTCATACTACCTGGTAAGGAGGATTTCATGTGCAAGCTAAAAAAGTCCATTTACGGTTTGAAACAATCTCCTCGACAGTGGTATAAAAGGTTTGATTCTTTTATGATGTCACATGGCTTTAACAGGTCTGAATATGATAGCTGTGTGTACATTAAATTTGTTGATGAATCACCTATATACTTGTTGCTATATGTTGATGATATGTTAATTGCTGCCAAGAGCATGAAAGAAATCACTACATTGAAGAAACAGTTGAGTAGTAAGTTTGAGATGAAGGATCTTGGTCCTGCTAAGAAAATTTTAGGTATGAAAATTTCAAGAGACAGAAAATCTAGATTGCTATTTCTTAGTCAGGAGAATTATATTAAGAAAGTTTTTCATCGTTTTAACATGCATGATGCAAAATCTGTTAGTACGCCTATTGCTCCTCACTTTAAGTTGTCTGCATTGCAATGTCCTAGTACTGATGAAGATATTGAGTACATGTCTCGAGTTCCATATTCTAGTGCTGTTGGTTCCTTAATGTATGCCATGGTGTGTTCTCGACCTGATTTGTCTTATGCTATGAGCTTGGTCAGTCGATACATGGCTAATCCTGGTAAAGAACATTGGAAAGCTGTTCAGTGGATTTTCAGGTACCTTCGCGGCACATCCAACGCTTGCTTGAAGTTTGGCAAGACTGGTGAGGGACTCGCAGGCTATGTGGATTCAGATTTTGCTGCCGACTTGGATAAGAGGAGGTCCCTCACAGGTTATGTATTTACTGTTAGTGGATGTGCTGTTAGCTGGAAGGCTAGCTTGCAGGATGTTGTTGCACAATCTACTACTGAGGATGAGTACATGGCTATTGCTGAAGCATGCAAAGAATCTGTTTGGTTGAAAGGTCTGTTTGCTGAGCTTTGTGGAGATGATACTTGTATTAACCTGTTCTGTGATAGTCAAAGTGCCATTTACCTTACTAAGGATCAGATGTTCCATGAGAGAACAAAGCACATTGATGTCAAATAACATTATGTGCGTGATGTTGTTGCACAAGGTAAGCTGAAGGTATGCAAGATCAGTACTCATGATAATCCTGCTGATATGATGACAAAGCCAGTTCCTATTGCTAAGTTTGAGCTTTGATCGAGCTTAGTTGGTATAACTGTTTAGCCCAATAGGCTAGTTGGCGCCGAAAGTGTTTTCTTTGATGTTTCAGGGTGAAGGATTGTTGATGCTACAAGATGGAATTTGGCTCAAGGTGGAGTGTTATTTTATGGTGATCCAAATCCGTTTTCTATAAGTGAGAAGGCTAACGACGGAGCGAAGCGAGTCCCGTCGCCGGTAGGCTTGGGCCGAAGCGAAGCGGAGGTTAGCAGTCCTCGTTTGCAAAAAACAAACTGAATGACCATTAGCAATCCTGCATTATAGTACCATCATGAAGCTGATTTCTATTCTTCCCTTTGCTGCATCAACATATTCTATTCTTCCCTTTGTACTCTCATAACCCCGTGGTACAGCTGAAGCATGTACCGAACAGTGATTTGTGTTTTATTCCTGGTCTTCCTCTCGCCTCACGTCTCTTCTCTTCACCTCACTTCTTTCCTTTCTCCATGTCTCGTCGTTTCCATGCAGCAACCAGAGGCAGCTGCGGCATGCTATCACTTTGGAAAGGAGCAGTTCATGCTCATCAATCAAACCATGTTACCATCCCAGATGCTCTTTTAACCGATCATTGTATTACACACCTTTATTAATTCTGCTTGATTCAATCCACATACCAGCAGACGTAGACCGCATCATATGCATGGTTTTCCGGCCGGTGCCGCCCCTACCGGTGCCGTCCGTTTGGCAAACGAAAAACCTGTACTCGCAGCTAGTCACAGTGCGTTCTCCACGTACGACCCGTCCAGCCTCGACCATCTACAGCGTCATGTGGTTACTCGTCTCATTGGACACGTTGTCTAGCGCGCCCGCAGCGCCATTCACGTTCCCCTCCCCTAATACCACAAGGAAGCAGCGTCCCATGCACGATATGGTTGCGGTGATCACCGGCCAGGCATGGGAGGGCAGCGTCTGTCCTGCCATCAAGCACAGCTAAAAGGATGCAAAGGATCCAGCCAATGGCTGCGACCACAAGTAAGAACCGGACCAGTCGTCTCCTTACCGAGGAGCTGCCCTGTCGCCATCCCGGCGGCTACAACGCGACGTCATCCACGGCCGCTTGAGCCAAGACGCGTGTGGCGTCGCACGGCACCAACGCACGCGGCCATGGGCAGGGGCCGGCGGACACAACCGTCGGGCGATGCTGCTCGCCTAGACGCCTACGCGCACCAAGGGATAAATCCATCTAGAGATCGTGGCGGAAACGCTAGGAAGGCTGGCCTTTTATACGGGATTCTTCCGTGTCTCGTGCCGCAATTGGAGTATATATCAGTCGGATCGGTCGATCGATTGTTTTTGTGCGACGTACCTACCAGACGGATGAAGAGAGAAACACAAGCCGTCCGTATTATATAGTAGAGATATATACCAGTTGAATGCCCATGCGTTGCTACGGTCTTCAAATTTTGTATGCAAATGTAGGTGTAAAACACATGAAAATTCATGTGTATGAGAAGATTCTACTTTCATCAAAATAATTTTCGATAGAACTACGATGCCCATGTTATATTCCAACAATAATAAGATTATACTTTCATCAAAATATAATTAGAAGGTTCCGCTTGGCTTTAAGTGATAGCTTTCATATACACAGCATCTTCTCCTCGGTCATGTCGGTCGTTTATGGTGTCGTACACAAATTAGCAAATTGAACAAGGTCCGGTGTTCCAAGAAAACGTTCTGTCATCGCACAAAAAGTTCTCTCGTCGCCTTGCTACGCTACCAAAGAAAGAAAGTAGAAATGTGTTTATCTAAAGGTCAACCAATTTAATGAACACAACCCAAATTTGTGGTGTTTGAGATCATTCCAGCTAAATTTTTTATAGAGAATCATTATAGTTAATTTGGGCTCTTGCAAATTCACCTGGTAAGAGAAAAAGAACCCTTTGCTGATCACAATCATGTAGTTGCATCTGAAACACGAAATTGACATCATTACCTCCCCAGAGCCTACTCTTCCCTCATGCATGAATATTTCCTCAATCGGGTTATGTTGTGATGCATGTATGTACCATCACCTACAATGTTCCTAAACTGATGATGCCACCCTTCATATCCAAGAAAGTTAAAATCCTCAACCGCCATCATTTCATTGAACTTGGAAAATACGGAAAGTATTCAGGAGATGATGAAACAAAACAGCACACAGGGCGTAAACGGTGCAAAGGAAATAGAGAAACCGTAATGGAATCATTTGAATTATGGTGTATCACAAGTAATGATCAAGGGAACATGGGCATAAAAAGAAGTGATTGTAGTTGGCTCACCGAAAAAAGAAAGTATGTATGATGTTCATGCGCTGGATGTACACAAGTATTCCAATAGTTAACTCAACTGAACTTTTGAATAAAATTACCAGGAGGTGACAGAAAGAAACTGAACTTGAAAGCAAGCCATTGCTTACAAACACGTCTATTGTCCAAGAAATAAGGTATTTTCTATATGAACATGGTGCATATATCATAGAAAATAACAGTGTTAATTAAAGTGGGCAATTTGGTGAATAGTTTTTGTGAAACAAAAAACCTTAGCTCGTCCAGCAAAAGCATTACCGACCATGAGAAGATTTACCCTATCCCTAGTTCAGCCCAAGGATTTACAAAGGATGACCTGAATATACAATAACTAATTAGACCCCTTTGTAGTATGGAAAAGACTTGCTACCCCCATGGGTAGCTACACACCCTAAGTTTGACCGAAACATATATGCAACGGTAAAATGAGATTATTCAAGTAGACAAGGGGGATGTCACTAGTAGAGTTGATAGAATTATTAAAAAGTATTTTGAAATTTTTTCGAATTTTTTTCCATCCGCTGTGATTTTTTTAGTAAAGTTTGACCCAAAAGTCAACAAAAAAGTCAACTATGAAAAAAAGCTAAAAATGACGACCAAAAAATATTTTTTTGAAAATTCCGAAACCAATTTTGTACACCAAATATCCGTGTTTTACTAGGAAAACAAGCTAAAACGGATACATACGGCTTGCATCTCCGTATAACGCATGGGTGTGTAGCTACCCATGCGGGTAGCAAATTGTCTCTCTTTGTAGTATATGTAATGTGACAAGTAGATGAATGGGATGATATACATGTGGAAATATTTTCCCATCTATAACAATTTTGCGCATTGACTCACAACAAACATTTTGAAATAGCCACACCCCTAACACAGTTCACCTAATAACACCATGTTTAATGAGACCATGCAAAGCTAGTTCTTGTAGTTCTACAGAATTTGACTTTTTTTTTGCCTGAGACCCGAGATGTATAATTCCAGGTCTGCAACTCAACACATGAATTGATCAGAGGCAACAAACCTTTCAGAACCAATCTTGCGTTGCTACGGTTGTGGCTTCTGCATTCATCTCCACTATATGAAGAATTGACATGACCGTTGCCACATAATCGATCTGCCATCATTGTTCTTGGGCGATGAATTTGGCGGGCATGCTCCGATCGCTAGACATCCTTCTGGCAGCGGGTCCGTCTCCCCTGGTCCAGAGGAAGCTGGGGACATAGCATGCTCTGATCATAGATTTCTCATCTAATATGCTAAGGTGAGAGAGATAGGGAAGACAACATTGTAGTCTCCATTCCTTTGCTAGATTGCAAACACACCAATGTACCATTGGATCATAAAGGTAGGATCTAATCCCAAATACTTCTTTGATAGAAACAAAACTGAACCTATTCAAAACCAATATGAACATGTACAACTCCTGAAGGTTGTCAAGGCATCAGAGTAAACACAAGGATCCCTTGGAAACGACAGATCTGCGAGCAAGCTAGAAATAACACAAAACATGGACAGTTCGAAGTCATATAAATCCCACTATAATTGCTGACCCGGGATATCATGCCATCCTTCTAATTTAATCTCACCTGCAAGTAATTCCCAGGAAAATATCAAAAAAGTCAGTTGCAAGCCCAAAGCTTGTAGCACCACAACATTAGATAAAAAAACACTTTTAGGCTTGTTTAGTTTGTAGAACTAATAAATAGGTAAGGCCTCATGGCCAAATATCTAGCAGAACAAATTCTAGACAATGCAGGAAAGATACACAACTAATTTTTAGGGATTTTATCATTTATGGTGTAATACACCATCAGGAATGTAAATGAAAAATTAGCACACTGTATACGAAAGCAACTAATGGAGTGTTGCTAGCTTTTTCTTTACAAAACTTTGCTATTTTTTCAGGATGATATCAATATGCTGTTTTTCTCACATGGCACAAATGCAAAATATACGGAATTACATCACCTTCATCACCAATTTTGTGTTCTCAGTAAAAAGTCCTTGGCAAGAGCTTAAAAGGTTTCTGTCAAACAAATTATTAAAACAATTAGAATAGAATAAAAGTCCTTAGCCATGGCTTAACAGGTTTCTGCCAAACAAATTATTGCAACGATTAGAATAGAATAGAAAATTCTGGGGAAAATACGAATGATTTGCAAAATAAGAAACACATGAAAGAAAAGGTAGACAACCTTGGTGACAAACTTCAAATATGGAACTGCTTATGCTCGAAAGCTGTCACAACCTTGGTCCACGAATTACAAAGTCGTTGCATTATTTGACTTCCTTGCAATCAGAAAAAGAAATATATAATTTACACACTATACATAAAAATTCTGTTATTTTAAAAACGATCGCGTCACCAAACAATTATCAGGATTATGCAATATAAAAATGAAACAAAGAAGTGAAAAGGAGACACAACAAAGGTGCTCATATGCTGCTTTGTGGCCTAATGCAGATAAACTTCCGATACTACCATGTTACCCATGTCTTACCTGCACACATCAGTGAGTCTGTCTTCAGCTCAACCTTTCGTGTTTTCTTCAATTGTTTGCTCCCACTTCAAGGCACCAGCACCTTCCCTTTAGCGCCCACGGAGCCAAGAACGGCGAATAGCAAGAATCTCTGCTGCATCTCATCCGAACCTGTAAAAGCATTTTAGCAATATTGGCAGAAAAAAGAGTATATCAGGAGGAGGAGAAGAAAGATTTGGTTTAGCTCACCTTGACAGGAGCAGCAGCTAGGGGAACGTGGTCGATGGCAACAGCTCGGGGAGGTGGTCACCAGAAGTCGCCGCCAGCAGCTCCGAGTCGACGTCGTCGGAAGCACCTCGGGCAAGCAACCACCAGCTCATCCTCTATGCCTCCCCGCTGATCTTGCGCAAGGGGAGCTCATTCCGTCCGCACCCCCTCCCGCCGAGCGCCATCGTCGTTGCGCCTTGGTCGTCCCTGTCGGCCACCAGGGCCACGCCTGGAGCTCCTTCGCCTATCCTGGCCTTGACTCCTTCGTCCCTTTCCCTCGGCTGCTCGTCGTGGCGTGGCCGTCTATGGGAGCGAGCGCGACCATGGATGGCGGCTGACACGCCCATGTGTTCCAACACGTCCGTCGTCTACGTGGCGTCCCACGTGGGTATGGAACCTGAGCGTCGGAGGCCCGGCCTGGGGTGGGACCATGGGAGGAGTTGGGGTGGCAGAGGCGGCGGCGGCGGGGTCAATCAGAGAAAGGGAGGAAACGAGGTGAGGATGGAGTCGAGCGTTCGGTTGTGAGTTCCTTTTTTTGGGCCGGCTGTAGATGGGCTTAGTTCGCGATGGTCTGGAGTTAGCGATCGGGCAGATGCGGAATTAGCGATGGTCTGGAGCAGAGCATCGTCTGGAGGCGACATACGGACTCCCATATTATAGTAGAGATTAAGGCGTGTTATCTCACACCAAAGGCATAGTACATCGTACAGTAGAGACCAAAGAAGATACTAGATTATTATCAATAAATATGTACGAGTTGACGGAGAATATTGTTTTCCAATGTCGGACCAACAACTATTTTCGAACCGAGTTTCTCCATTTTCCATTTTTAAATAATAACAGAAAAATAACTCATTTTATATAGCTGGTTGTATGCTAAAACAAATAAAGCTGCACATTTCTATTCTCTTTGTCTCGAGGCTGGTGTACTCTTGTGATTCGTGTTGCACAGTTGATACTAGTGTATATGTCGGAAGTATCACGAATTCGTGGAATGCAACAAGTTCTCTATTTCAGTAACACGCTTTTGGGCGTAAGTAGATTGTCATTTGAGGTTGCATCAAGTGTAGTTGTTGTCTACTCCTGTAAAGGACAGCATATTGTTCCAGGTAATACCACAAGCTGTATGTTTTGGAATGGCATCGTAGAAGGCGACACTTCACCGCCAAATTCTACATTAGCAGAGGGAAAAAGTACACCATGACAAACGTTCAAAGCAGAGAAGAAAATGTTACTACAAACAATTCCACATGATCATTCTTGAGCCGCCAACAACTACAACAAAAACAAAACAAAAATATACAGGGTTTGCTCTTGAGGCATTGTTTGGATTGCTATCTAGTGCAGTCTCGTCAGCTCCTCCCACCCTCTTGGACAGCTCCTCCACGGGACCGCCATCGCCTTGGCCACCTCCTCCATCTTGCCCCTGTTGAGGTCGAGGAATGACTCGATCAGATCGCCGTCCACGAAGTTGCGGGCCTCCGACGTCTTGTTGTTGTTGTGGAACGTCCGCCACTGCTCGTGGCTCAGGCCGCCCACGCCCTTTATGAACTTAACCAGAGTCGTCTGCAGCTTCTCCAGGAACATGTAGTGATCATGGGGCAGGGATGTGATGATGCCAATGACCCCGCTCATCGTACTAAAGATAACCGTGGGGACCTGGCCCATCTCCGAGTCTGAGAGACGCATCACGAGCGAGCCGTGGCGGAACCTGTTCACAAACTCCCCGACGACCTCGAGCCTGCCCCTCTCTTCGTCCGTGGCCGCGTCACTGTTCTTGCGCACGGTGAAGAGGTTATAGCTGTTCTCCGCACCGATGTAGATATCGTCATCGATCATCTCAACCGCAGTCATCCAGTTTGCGTTGTAATCCCTGGCAAGCTCTTCGATTGCACTCTCCTCAGGCTGCTCAAAAGAAGAACGTAAAATAGTCATTGACCTGATGAAGAGACTGCTCCGTACACAAACTGAAACTAGTGTCATGTCCATTGGATGTCAAGCATACATGTAAACATCAAACACTTACCTTGTACACAAGCAAGCATATCGATTTCATCAGATCTCCGACTACATGAAATCGCCACGGGTCTGGGTATACAAGGCCAGTATGTATCCATCATGGCCACACTCAGATTGCAGCTCATGTGAACCATCCTCCCGTGTCATCCACTTGTATAACTGGATCTTCTGGTTGATAGCTTCCAACAATTTCCCATTGAATGCATTCAGAGAATAGATAGCTCCTTTCGTTTCTTTCTCTCCAATTAATTGCAACCTTCCATCTTCAACAGAAAATACGAGGACCCGGCCCTGCACCAAGGTGCGTAGGCACGTAACTACTATGTGCAGGAAAAATCAACGAAGACATGATCACTGAGACAATATAAGCTACAAAAGGTAGCAAACTGAACGCTTAGTAAAAAGAAAAACACATCATTAAGGAAACACCAAACTTCTCTAGTCATTACCTTTGTTGGTTCGTTCTCCTTTGGTAAAACATATGCTGTTCCCACACAGTAATAAAAGTTATCATCATCTGAGAATGAGCAGCTAATCACGGAGCAACCGCATTCATATTGATCAAGAGGATGTGTAGACAGAAACTCAAAAGTTTGATGCTCCAACAGACGAATAAAATGTGCCTCGCTTCCATACTATGGTTGTACTTAATAGTGCTGACCACTAGCGTCCTGGACTGTTCCTGGTGGCAAATATGACGTGGTTGTTCATTCAACGGGATCGTGCGGAGCTTCTGGATATCACCGATAGTTCCAATAGAAAATTCACCTTCTTTAGTAATTGCAAGGCTGTGATATACATCAAACAAAAGCAACTTACAAGCACATATATGACAATAATGTGGCTTCCAAGTACATGCTGACAAGAAACTACTGGAATGAAACATGAGGACCATGTGAGAAGCCCATAGCATAAGTAGAACAGCACTAGCAAAAATTATTCTTCAATTAGCATATTAGAAGACACTATCAGGTCAGCGATAATCTTTCAATATTTTTTATGGTGTAATATGTAAGAAACTAGCGCACTGAATGTTAATGGCAGTATTGGCTTGTGCGCATTGAGTACAAAGGGAGGTTACTGACAATATTGAGTCCTATGAGAAAATGAGTAGGGAATAAATAGAACAGGCGCGGTCTGGGTCACCAAACACACCGTCTGCTGGAGCTATCCTCCTGCTCTCTTGAGAGTCGACCTCCGAGATCCGCTGCCGCCCTTGGCCCTCTCGCTCCCTGCTGACGCTGCCGGCCGGCGAGATGATGGTTTAGGTGGTCTGGCTTCCTCTGTAAATAGTAGACTAGGTTGTAGTTGTAGTTTGCCTTGATGGCGTGTTGGCTTTATGCCAGAGTCGTGGAGTGAGTCGCCGGAGATGGGCCGAATCCGGTGGCTGTCGATGGTCTTGGTCTTCTCGGCGGTGCTCTGGTGGTCAGGGCCAGAGGCGGAGAAGGTTGTTGCCGTCGGGATCTCCGTAAATAAGGCCAAGGTCGGCGGGTTTCCGGCGATTTCCAGCGGTGCCGGAGCTTGGCCTCTCCCATCCTTCAGTTCGGGTCCATGGAGGATTCTCTGCAGGGCTGGAGATTGCCGCGGCCGTTTCAATAAATCTGCTGGGTTCGTGTATCGTGGTGGAGTTCCCAGATTGGTCGCTCTTGTTCTTCTGCATCGCCGTGGTGGCGGAAAGGAGGGCAGACGGACCAGATTTTCTGCTCCATGGGGAAATCTTCAGGCTGCTTCGACCGGAGTTCATCAATGGTGGCGGTTTTGCGCCGCTGTTACTTTTGGCCGGCGTGGCCACTCCGTGCTGTGGTGCTCGATGTGCCATAGCTCCTTCAACCTTTCATCATCTCCACTGCGGCGCCCAACGTCGCACCGTCTCCAAGTGGTGCCGTCCCCGGCGATGGCGCTGACGGCCGTAGCGTCGAGGTGCTCTTCTTCTTCGGTGGAGAGGGATCTGATTGCGTTCCTAAATCTTTAGCTGAGGTCCTTTTCATAAATTCCAAGGACTTGGTTGTATTTTCCTTTTATTTCGAGGTCCTTGTTGTAACTTGTAACCCCACCGATTAATGCAGTCTGGACCCTTTGGGGTCCTTCCCCTTGTTCAAAAAAAAAAAGTAGGGAATAAATATCACCATTGGGTTCAGTACATGGATATTTCAGGTTCCTTACTTGTAAGCAAATGCACATACAGGTATACCAGGCATATAAACTACTGAACTAATAAACAAGTCCTTCTGTGCGAGAGATAGAGAGAGTAACCTGTCGGGAAAAGCGGCTGTATTGAAAGGACACATATGATTAACTTCTTTCAAATTGACATTGCCATACAGCAGCTTCTTATTGCTGCTATAGATAACAGTCGGTCTATCAGATGAAGCAAATACGTGAGTTGTACCCTTCGATGAGAATGTCCGAAGGCTAATTGGTTGGGTACCAAGAGAAACCTTCTTTCTATCAGTTAGTTCACCTGTACTTTGCATTTAAAAGAAAACTGAAAAGGTGACCATCTCCAAGAGCACAAAGCAAATAGGAAACCTGAAAAGACAAGCAGCAATCATAAGACACTTATATTAGCTCTCTTTTTACGAAAAGTGAGGCCAGCAACATACCCCTTCCAAGGTGCAAAGCAGAACAGACCGAGGAACTATTTCTCCACCTAAATTTTCCTTCCTGATTAATTCAAGGTCTGGAAGTGACAATATGCTAACACTTATATCAGTCCACAACCCAATAGCAGCCAGAGAAATATACTGTGAGTTTTTGCCAACTGGGTTCAAATCAATACAAGAGATCTCATGTTCTAGCTGTGCATGTTTCACTTCAACCAGCTTAGCATCCCTAATCTCTAGGTAAACAAGATAGCCACCACCCATTGACAACAGGACCTGCAATACAGATAATGTGTATCTGAAGTCAGTCAGAGTGGAAAGCTAAGTATCAAATTTATTTGTATTTAGGATTGTCAAGCACAGAGTATGCTGACATGCATCTACATGTCCAAGTTATGAGCAAGTGCCTCTAAAGTCCAAACACAAGAGCATGGAATGAAACACACGTGCATTATTTTGTTGGTAAAAAGTAAAACATGTCAAAATGCACACACTTACAAAAAATAGTCAATTACGTGGATCCAAAGTTTTAGAGTCGAGAAACAAAGATAGCAATTAAAAAATGGGTATGACGGTATATAAAATTGCAAGTACAAATATGAAGACAGAATTGAAAGGCATACATACAAGGAACAATTATTGAAAGTGGAAGGACATATCAACAGTAAGACATCTGATAGGTTCCATCTCCTCTCTTGCTTATGATTCTCCTCTCTAAACCACGTATTGCCTATTGGTATTGGTCAGTTTGTATTTGCCAGACTATGCATGTGTCATGTGTGTACTGATGAAGAATTCAAACATGAATACAGCAAAGTGGTATTCTGTCACACACATGTTTACTAAGCTGGTCATTGTTGGGAGTAGCTCATTTCCTACTAGAAGAGGTATTATATTTGCCCAAAGAGTAAAGGGGGATCCCACAGAGATACCCACCTGACTGACATTAGCTGATGCAACATTGACTGAAAATCCGTCTGGTGCATTCCATTGATCCACTAGCTCCCGAGAAATGCAACTGGCTAACCGAACGGAATTAGCTGTAACCTGCCATTAAAAATAGCTGATAATATATTGGTAATATTTCTTAAAACAGTACTAATGCAGCATAGTCGTGTATTCATTTAAAATGCTGAAAAGAAACCTGGAACGTACAACTTGACACAAAATATTGCTCGAGAGTATGTTTGATTGGTGTCAAAATTAGCAATACCAAGAAAAACTGGCCACCTATACAAAAATCTTGCTAGATTTGTTGCCAAAATTATGGCTGCTCATGAAAATTCACCCATACCTAACACACATTAAATACAATTAGAATCACCCACAATAATTTCATTCTTTACTCAGGGTTCATCCATTTCCATCTAGTGTTTCGTTCAGCTTCCCTAACCCACCATATCTAATTTTACTGGGATAATCCAGCTACGGCTTATCAAACAAGGAAACCAAACCAAAAGGTTCGCCAGAGAAGCTGTATAAGCAGATCACTGACAAACAAGGAAACCAAACCATATAGTGACAATGTGCTTTGGTTCTACCGACATGGTGAGAAGCTCCGATTTCTCTACATCCCACTGCAGGACACAGAACTTGTATCTTTCCGTGGCGACAAAAAGGAAGTCCCGAGTCTCATTCTGAAGGGGGGAAACAGACGAAAATGCAATCCCGCCTGGGCTCACGCGTCCCCGGCTTATCGCATGCCGTCCAACGTTGCTTTGAGATGGATACAGCTGCCTTTGTATATTGCAAATAACACCTCCCATATATTTTCTGTTCAGTGCAAAAAACACCTCTAGTTCATCCATGTTTTAGTCTAAAGTCCCTGTACATATGACCCGACATGCTCCAGTTTAATATCACTACAACAAAATCATCCAGATTGAACAGACAACCTGATATGCTCACATTCTCGTAATGAACAATCAATCCTTGAGAAAAAGATTACAAGGAAGGTTTCCTGGAGCATTAAAAGAACAGTATCCTGGAGCATTATGGTATCCTTTAATCAAGGAATTTCTGGTTGGGAGATAGCATTTGAATGAAAGTCTCCGTCGATTTTGTTCCACTAATTGGAAAGAGTCAGGACTCAGGAAGCATTAGAAGGAAGATTTCGTGTTCAAGAAAATTAGAAGGAAACTCTCGTGTTCAAGAAAATTAGACGGAAGGTTTCATAGAGAATAAAAAAACCATTGAATCAAGCAATTTGTCTCCGACATGGAGCAACTCTGATTCTCAACATCACAGAACCAAGAACCAAAATTCATCAAGAACAAAACCACTTCTTTCTTGTACAGAACTAAGAACCGAAATAAGAAAAGGTAGGAGAATTAAATGGATATGCTACTTTAGATTAGGAGGCTCCAAGAAAAAAAAAACAAGAACAAATCTAGATCCTGCTGGAGTTCTGATGCATTGGTCCATGGCGGCTCCGTGCGGTTTCTGCCTCGACGCATCCGGTCGCGTCCACGCGCTCGAGCTCCCCTCACGCGTCGGCGTTGTCTACACATGAAGGAACAATCTGACACAAGCTAGGAGGCCAGAGGAGGAGCTAGCTCGCGCTTGGTGGAGCTCTCCGGGGTCAACCATGGCCACACGAGGCCGTCCGTCATGGAGGAGGCCGACCCCGATGTCCGCCTCCCCCGAGCTGCTCCCAGACGATCTGCCGCGAGGGTGGCCGGGTAAGCAGGGTGGAGCAGCAGCTGCGCGGGTGGCCGGCGAGCGCCATGGGTCCGACGGAGAGCAGCAAATGTTGGGGAAGCCGGCAGGGCTGCCCCCTCGAATCGAGACAATCTTGTTGCTCGGCGGCGGTGTAGACGGCGGGGAGGGGCTGATGTCGGAGCGAGATGCCGGCGCTGCAGAGGGGATGGAAAGGAGACGGCGTCGATCTGGTGAGACGATGAGATAGAGGAGAGAGACGTCAAGGTGTGGGCAGCATCAAGATGTACCCGTGCACTTTAGTTCCCATAGGATTGTGAAGATGCTACTTGCACGAATTTTAACACGCTTGTGGCCGTTGGATAAGGCCGGGACGCGTGAGTACAGGCGGAAAAACCGTGTTGGGGAAACAGACAGTAAATTGCTTTTGACAGAAAAACTGCAGGAAAGACAAGTGCGACATATGAAAAGCAGCACACGGACTCACTCACATGAGGTCGGAAGAGCTCGATCGTGGCGATTCTTCCGTATATCGGTACATCTAGCATAGGCAGCAAGAAGAACAGAACTTTCATAGGTCTTGCAGTAGCAGGATATCATGCAAACAAACAGGCAGCGGACAAATGACATAGAAGCACAACCAGCACTCCTAGGACCTAGGTGGCATGGATCACTGACCTGAAGGCCCTGCGGGGTGATCAGATGGATCTCGATGCGGGTGCATTTCCTGAAAGTTGGGCAGCCACGCGCACTTAGCAAAAGGAATCTAGCCTAGCCCTACGCGCCATTTCGTTCTAGCTTGGCAGAGTGGAGCCTAGAGAAAACACCCTACTGTCGTGCTGCACAGAGATTGAAAAGAGGGTTTAGGGTTTTGGTGCGTGAGGCTACAGCCCCGCACGTCTCCAATATATATATCAACATGACAGGTACAAGTTACATCCGTATACAATTCGTATACGTGTTGGTTAGAAGTCTAAATACAATTCTAACACTCCCCCTCAATCTAAACCGCTACATACAAGGTTGAGATTGGACTTAAACCTATCAAGCATCTGTCGTGTGGCTGGTTTAGTAAATACATCAGCCAGTTGATCATGAGTGGAGATGAACCTGACATCCAGTTCACCGGCAGCTACTCGTTCTCGCACAAAATGAAAATCGATCTCAATGTGCTTGGTTCGAGCATGAAAAACTGGATTCGCCGTCAGATAAGTGGCCCCAAGATTATCACACCACAATATGGGGGTACGCTGCCGAGTCACACCAAGCTCCTTGAGAAGTGAGTCGACCCATATAGCTTCAGCAGCGCCATTAGCTAATGCTTTATACTCTGCCTCGGTACTCGACCTCGAGACTGTGGGTTGCTTCTTCGAACTCCATGAAATAAGATTCGAACCAACAAATACTGCAAACCCACTTGTGGATCGTCTATCGTCCACACACCCTGCCCAGTCGGCGTCGGTGAAGATACTGATAACCGCTGACGATGACTTGCGAATGCGCAAGCCAGTATCCAATGTCCCTTTGACATAGCGCAAAATTCGTTTGACAGACTCCCAATGTACATCAGTTGGCTGCGACAAGAACTGACAAACTTTGTTGACCGCAAACGAAATATCAGGACGGGTGAGTGTCAAATACTGTAATCCACCCACAATACTATGATACCTGTGTGAATCATCTGAACTGAGCTGAGTGCCTGAATCTCTAGCCAATGTCTCGGATACCGCAAGAGGAGTGGTGGCAGAGTTACAATTCTCCATGTTGACTCGATGAAGAAGATCAAGCGCATACTTCCGTTGAGTCAACGTCATCCCCCCTGAATTGTATGTTGCCTCCAATCCAAGGAAGTACTCCAACCGTCCTAGATCCTTGATTGGAAAGCTTGCAGCAAGCGAATGAACCAGACCATCCACAACTTCCGGAGTAGAGCCAGCAATAACAATGTCGTCCACATAGACCAACATAAAAATCTGCACCCCACCATGCGAGTAGATGAAGAGGGATGTATCAGCCCTGGACGACACAAACCCAAGCTGATAGAGGAGCTGACTCAGACGTGCATACCATACCACGCACGTGGGGACTGCTTCAGACCATATATCGATCGCTGAAGCTTGCAGACATGAGAAGGATACCGGGCATCCTCAAACCCAGGGGGTTGCTGCATATACACATCCTCAGCCAAGAAACCATGCAAGAAGGCATTGCTGACATCCACCTGCCGGAGACTCCAGCCACGAGAGACTGCAAGTGATAGGACAAGCCGAACAGTGGCGGGTTTCACAACCGGACTAAAGGTATCACCGTAATCAATCCCATGCTGCTGAGTGAAACCACGGGCTACCAACCTTGCTTTATGCTTATCAATAGATCCGTCGGGACGATGTTTTGTCTTGAAAATCCACTTGCTGCCAACAATATTCACGCCAGGTGGTCGCGGAACGAGAGTCCACGTGCCAGTCTGCTGTAATGCAGCAAACTCATCCGACATAGCAGAGTGCCACGCCGGCTCGAGAAGTGCCTCTCGATGAGATGTCGGAGCAGCGAAAAACGCACGTCGTCGTGGATCATACCGGACAGTGCCGTCCGTGTACACCTTCTCGCGACGAGTCTGATCACGATGGCGAGTGATCATCGCATGCTGCGACTCACCAGCAACAGACGGGTCAGCCGAAGGCGTCGCGGCCGACGGAGCGGCAGGGGGCGACGCGGGCTGACCGAGAGGCGGCATGGGCAGTGACCCATGGGCCGTCGCGGGAAGGAGCAGGCCGACGGAGGGCAACTGCACTCCATGCTCATGCGCCAAGCCAGAAGGCGGCACGTGCATGGCACCCTCATGCGCGTCGATCGGGATGGCCTCCTCCAAAGAGCGATCAGAAGGACTCACGGGCACCTGCGAAGCAACGGCAACACCTTGGACAGGTGGATCAGTAGACAAATAGGACAGGTCATAATTCCGCACAGGTTCACTAGTAACTGGTTCATCAGAAGGAAAACGAATGGCATGTTCAAGAGATGATATATCGACTGATACGCCGGGAGTAGCAAACGGAAACACAGACTCATCAAACACAACATCACGTGAGATGTAAATTCTCCCCGTGGATCCATCCAAACACTTGTATCCTTTGTGCAGAGGGCTATACCCCAGAAAAACACACATCTTAGAACGAAATTCTAATTTGTGGGAATTATATTTACGAAGACTAGGCCAACAAGCACACCCAAAAATACGAAGGAATGAGTAATTGGGCTGGACACGCATGAGTCGATACAGAGGTGTTTCCTTGTTGATGACAGGGGTAGGCATACGGTTAATAAGATAACACGCCGTAAGAAAAGCTTCATCCCAGTAGCGCAGTGGAAGCTGTGAGTGTGCAAGAAGTGCAAGACCTGTCTCGACCAAGTGACGGTGTTTGCGCTCGGAAATCCCGTTTTGTTGAGAAGTATGTGGACACGAGACACGATGAACTATGCCCGTGCGCTCAAAATAACGATGAAGGCGATGGTATTCTCCACCCCAATCAGACTGAACTGCCTTGATCTTGGCATTTAAGAGACGTTCAACATGGGTCTGAAAAGTATAAAAGACTTGCTCAACATCAGATTTGTTTTTCAGAAGATATATCCAACAAAAACGAGAATAGTCATCCACAAAGCTAACATAATACTTGTACCCCCCGGAGGAAACGCTGGCCGGCCCCCAAACATCGGAGTGAATCAATTCAAGAGGTACAGTAGAAACACGAGAAGACAACGAATATGGTAATTGATGACTTTTAGCACGCTAACAAGCATCGCACACTAAGGAATTATTGTCTGATGGAGAACATGAAAGCTCATTGTTTCTAACAATATTTTGAACTACATTATTGGATGGATGACCAAGACGTTGATGCCACCGCTGGGAAGTAGCACCGGCCGACACATGATGTGAAGAAGCTTTGCCAAACGGGATGGGATACAAGCCACCTTGACTCCTACCGAGAAGAAGGACCCTCCTCGTGGTTTTGTCCTTTACACAAAAAAAGTTACGGTGAAACTCGACAAACACGTCATTGTCATTAACTAGACGATAAACGGAAAGGAGACTTAGGCGAGCATCGGGCACATGCAGAATATTTTTAAGATGTAGAGATGAACCAGCTAAAAGTGAATGACCAATATGCGAAATTGACAAACCTGCACCATTGGCCACCTGCACCTGATCTTTCCCACCATAGCGCTCGTAAGCCTGAAGACGTGCCAGCTCGCTTGTCAGATGGTCGGTCGTCCCCGAGTCCATGATCCAGGGAGGACTGTAGTTTGTCATGGCAGCGTTTCCCGCACGCTGCTGCGGCGGCTGGTAGTTGGTGTCGAAGCGATTGCGGCAGTCCTTGGACATGTGCCCCCAGTTTCCACAGAGCTGACAACGGGGTCTCCAGCGGCGTTGGCTTCCGTTCCCGCCGCCGTTGCGGCCATTGTTGTTGTTGCGGCCGTCGTAGCCGCCATTGCGGCCACCATCATTGCGGTTGTAACCGCCGTTGCCGCCACTAGAACGGCCTCCATCATTGCGGCCGTAGCCGCTGTCGTTGCGGTCGTAGCCGCCGTCGTTGCGGCCGTAGCCGCCGTCATTGCGGCCGTAGCCGCCGTTCCCGCCGTTGCGGATCTGCCCTTGCTGGCCATCGTTGCCGTTGGGGCGGTAGGAGGGTCCGCCGCCTTGGTAGGCGGGGTTAGGGCGCATCGCCACATTGACAGAGGACATCCACCCCTCAGCGTGCGCCTGCTGCGCTTGGAGAGACTCGAAGGAGAGGATGTTCGAGTAGAAGGTGGCGTAGGAGATCGACTCGCCGTCGTTGCCGAGGGTGAGTGGCGCGGTGACAGAGTTGTATGCAGAGCCGAGCCCAATGACAATATAGTCGATGAGCTCGTCATCGGTGATGGGAACACCGGCTGATGCCATGGCATCTGCAAAGGACTTCATCTTGTGCATGTATGCAGCGGCGGAGAGATCCTCCTTGCGCGTAGACACCAGTTGGCGACGGATGTGGCGGACGTTGGCACGGCTCTGAGCGCCGTACAGGTCATGGACGCCCTTCCACACCGCGGCAGCGGTCTTGCAGCCGATGAGCTGGTTGGCGATATCTGGCTCCATGGAGCCGAGGAGGAGCCCAACGACACGCTGGTCCTGAGTCCACCAGCGCTCGTACTCCGGATTGGCGACGGTCACGGCCTTGTCGCCCTCTCCCTGGGTGATCGTCTTCTCGGGCGCCGCGATGGTGGAGTTGAGGTGGCGATGGAGGCTAGCGCCGGAGAGGTTGGGGAGGATGATGCCCTTCCAAAGGTTGAAGTTCCCTGCCTCCAAGCGTACCGCGGTCGTGGGAACGACCCCGGCGGAGACGGTGGCGGACGAGGACGATCCAATGGCCCCGACGGCCGTGGAGAGCTGGAGAGCGGAGGTCGTCATCGCGGCACGCGAAGGAGAGATCTCTCGGCGGCGGCGACGGATGGGATCTTGCAGCGGCGGCGGAAAAGGCTCGCGGCGGCTGCAGGCTCTGATACCAAGATTGAAAAGAGGGTTTAGGGTTTTGGTGCGTGAGGCTACAGCCCCGCACGTCTCCAATATATATATATCAACATGACAGGTACAAGTTACATCCGTATACAATTCGTATACGTGTTGGTTAGAAGTCTAAATACAATTCTAACACACAGTGCACACTAGCTAGAGTGGTAAACCAAGATCCTCCAGAGAGAGAGAGAGACATTCCTCCTAAATTGGGGGGACAATCCTGCGGCATTCCACCTGCCGGAACCCTAGAGAGCCGCCGAGAAGCGAGCTGAACCCTAAACTGGGGGAGATGGAGTGGAGGGAAAGGGAGAGGGGGAGTGGCGTACGCGACGATGAGGTTGAGCCGGTGAAGTTCCCGACGCAGGAGTGGCTGACGCTGCTGGGCTTGTGCACCGTGACAACGTAGTTCCACGTGCTCTTCTCCGCCGCCGTCGGAGAGGAGAGGGGAGACGGGAAAAGACAGAGATTGTTGGTCCAAGCCTTGTCTTAACAAAACGAAATTAAGTTTGCTTATTATAGACCACTAGAGAGAGAACCGTCAGAGATTTATGTGCAACAAAGTACTGCTACAGGTAATATGCAAGTAGGATTATATCAATTTGGATGGGAGCAAATGAAATACTGTACATAGTTGATAGTTTAATATACAAATTCAAATGATTTTCCTTATTTCCATGCCATTAATCAGTTGCTAGATAGCATCAACGCATCCTCATCCACACAGGCCATGTACACATACCACGGTCAATGAATAATTCAATAGCACAAGCTAAGCTGCCACAACTCGTGTTGCCTCTGTCATCTTATACAAACACAAACATACACTCTCCTGGCTCATAATAACCCAGCTCCTCGTGGATCCTGGTCACTGTCATGGAAAAACATCCATGATATGACATCCTTAATCATCTTCTTCCTCCTCAGGTATATGCGCAGAGTTTACGAAGATAGATCACCAGGTCATGCAACATTTCAAACAGCGATGTAATACCACAAGGTGTATGTTTTGGAATGGCATGCTCGTAAAAGACGACAATTCACAGCCAAATTCTACACTAGCACAGAGGAAAAGGGTACACCTTACCAAACGTTCAAAGCAGAGAAGAAAATGTTACTACAAACAATTCCACATGATCATTCTTGAGCCGCCAACAAGTACAACAGTAAAAACAAAAAAAGAAGATATACAGGGTTTGATCTTGAGGGCATTGTTTGGATTGCTATCTAGTGCAGTCTCGTCAGCTCCTCCACCCTCTTGGACAGCTCCTCCACGGGGACTGCCATCGCCTTGGCCACCTCCTCCATCTTTCCCCTGTTGAGGTCGAGGAACGACTCGATCAGATCGCCGTCCACGAAGTTGCGGGCCTCCGACGTCTTCTTGTCATTGTGGAACGACCGCCACTGCTCGTGGCTCAGGCTGCCGACGCCCTTTATGAACTTCACCAGTATCGCCTGGAGCTTCTCCAAAAACACATAGTGGTCGTGGGGCAGGGAGGCAATGACGCCGATAACCCCGTTGATCGTGCCGAAGATGACCGTGGGGACCTGGCCCATCTCCGAGTCCGGGAGACGCATCACGAGCGAGCCGTGACGGAACCTGTTCACAAACTCCCCGAGGTGGTACTCCCCGACGACCTCAAGCCTGCCCCTCTCTTCGTCCGTGGCCGCGTCGCTGTTCTTGCGCACGGTAAAGAGGTTATAGCTGTTCTCTGCGCCGACATAGATATCGTCATCGATCATCTCGACCGCAGTCATCCAGTTTGCGTTGTAATCCCTGGCAAGCTCTTCGATTGCGCTCTCCTCATGCTGCTCAAAAGAAAATACAAAAAATCAGCCATTGACCATATGAAGAGACTGCTACGTGTACAAACTGAAACTAGTGTCTTGTGCATTAGATGTCAAGCATACAAGTAAACATCAAGTGCTTACCTTGTACACAAGCAAGGATATCGATTTCATCAGGTCTCCGACCACAATGAAATCGCCACGGGTTTGGGTATACAGTGCCAGTATGTGTCCATGATGGCCACACTCGGATTGCAGCTCATGTGAACCATCATCCCGTGTCATCCACTTATATAACTGGATCTTCTGGTTGATAGCCGCCAACAATTTCCCGTTGAAAGCATTTAGAGAATAGACAGCTCCTTTCGTTTCTTTCTCTACAATTAATTGCAACCTTCCGTCTTCAACTACAAATATGAGGATCCGGCCCTGCACCAAGATGCATAGGCACATAATTACTATGTAAAGGAAAAAATCAATGAAGACATGATCACCGAAACAATAAGCTACAAGAGACAGTAAACTGGAACACACATTAAGAAGAAAATGCACCATTAAGGAAACACCAAACTCCACTCATAATTACCTTTGTCGGTTCATTCTCCTCGGGTAAAACATATGCTGTTCCCACACAGTAATAGAAGTTATTATCATCTGAGAATGAGCAGCTAATCATGGAGCAGCCGCATTCATATTGATCAAGAGCATGTGTAGACAGAAACTCAAAAGTTTGATGATCCAGCAGACGAATAAAATGTGCCTCGCTTTGCTCCATACTGTCATGGTTGTACTTGAAACTGCAGAACGCTAGTGTCCTGGACTGTTCCTGGTGGCAAATACGCCGTGCTTGTTCATTCAAGGGGATCGTGCGGATATGAAGCTTCTGGATATCGTCGATAGTTCCAATAGAAAGCTCACCTTCTTTAGCAATTGCAAGGCTGTAATATACAACAAAAAGGGTAACTTAGAAGCATATAAGACAATAATGTGGCTTCCAAGTAAATGCTGCCAAGAAACTACTGGAATGAAACATGAGGACCATGTGAGAAGCCCATAGGTAGAGTAGAACAAGACTACCAATTTTTTTGTTTCAATTAGCATATTAGAAGACACTATCAGGTCAGCGATAATCTATTTTTTTAATGGTGTTATATGAAAAAAAACTAGTGCACTGATTGTTAATGATAGTATTGGTATGTACGCATTGAGTACAAAAGGAGGTTAGTTGACAATATCGAAAGAAAACGAGGAGTGAATGAATAGCCCTATCCCTATTGGGTTCAGCATATGGATATGTTAGGTTCCTTCCTACTTATAAACAAAGGCCGATTCAGGTATACCACACACATATAGATTACTGAACTAGATAAACAAGTCATTCAGAGAGAGAGAGAGACCTGTCAGGAAAAGCGGCTGTATTGAAAGGACACATATGATTGACTTCCTTCAAATTGACATTGCTATACAGCAGCTTCTTATTGCTGCTATAGATAACAGTCGGTCTATCAGATGAAGCAAACACGTGGGTGGTGCCCTTTGATGAGAATGTACGGAGGCTAATTGGTTGGGTACCAAGAGAGACCTTCTTTCTATCAGTTAGTTCACCTGTACTTGCATTTAATAGAAAACTAAACAGGTTACCATCTCCAAGAGCACAAAGCAGATACGAAACCTGAAATGTAAAGAAGCAAGCATAAGCCACTTATATTAGCTCTCTTTTCATGAAATGTAAGTTCAGCAACATACCCCTTCTAAGGTGCATAGGAGAACAGACCGAGGAACTATTTCTCCACCTAAACTTTCCTTCCTGATTAATTCAAGGTCTGGAAGTGAATATATGCTAACACTTATATCAGTCCACAACCCAATTGCAGCCAGAGAACTATATTGTGGGTTCTCGCCGACTGGGTTCAAATCAACACAAGAGATCTCATGTTCTAGCTGTGCATGTTTCACTTCAACCAGCTTAGCATCCCTAATCTCTAGGTAAACAAGATGGCCACCACCGGTTGCCAACAGGACCTGCAAGACAGATAATGTGTTTTGACGTTAGAATGAGTATAAATGTGAATTCAAATTCATTGTAATTAGGATTTTCAGGAACAGAGTATGCTGGGATGCGTCTCAAAGTCAGACACAGGAGGCTGAAATGAAACACACCGGGATTATTTTCTAGGTAAAACGGTAATTAACATGTCATGCTGCGTACACTTACAAAATGGTTGATTACAAGGATTCAAAGTTTTGGTGTCAAGAAACAAAGATTGAGGGTATGGGGGTATGACAGTATACAAAATTGCAAGTACAATATGAAGACATGCATTGGAAGGCATACGCACAACAAACAATTATTGGAAGTGGAAAGTCATATGAACAGTAAGACATTTGATAATTTCCCTCTCTTCTCTTGCTAATGATTCTCCTCTCTGAGCCTCTTCTGTGTGTATTTTGGTCAGTGTGTATTTGCTGACTAGGCATTGTAATTATGAGGATTTAAAACATGAATGCAGGAAAGTTGTATTCTCTCACACATGTTTACTAAGCTGGTTATCGCTGGGAATAGCTCATTTCCTACTAGAAACAGGATAAATATTTACCCAAAGAGTAAGAAGGGGGGAACCCATGAAGATACTCACCTGACTGGCATTAGCCGATGCAACATTGACTGAAAATCCCTCTGGTGCATTCCATTGATCCACTAGCTCCCGAGAAGTGCAACTGACTAACCGAATAGAATTAGCGGTAACCTGCCATTAAAATTACCTGATAAGATATTGATCATAAAGCCGTACTCACCGAGCATAGTCGTGTAACCATTTAAGATGCTGAAAAGAAACCTGGAACGTACAACTTGCCATAGACTGGCTCAATAGTATGTTTGTTTGGTGCCCCCATATTAGCAAATGGCAAAAAAAAACTATGTTCTCTTTTCTCTTGGTTTGTTGCCAAAAGTTTGGCTGCCCACGAGAACTCACCCATCCCTCTCACAGATATCTACCAAATGATTGGCAACATGCAGGTGCATGAATCCTTGACCAAAAAAATTACGAAGCCAATTCTTGCCCATGTTTGGTACAGATGCATTGTGCACCAACAAAATACATAATTTTGTTCAGCTTCTCTAAACCCAACAAATCTACTTTTACTCGGATACTCCAGTTACGGCTTATCAGGCAAGGAAAACAAACCAAATGATTCATCAGAGATGTACCTGTATAAGCAGATCATTGATGGCATTCTGGCAAAACAAAGTCTGGATTTGTGCATCAAAGCCTTCTATCTCCGTTTCTTCTAATTCATCTTCCATGTTCATAGCCAAGAATCGTGTCTCGCTTATAAAGCTCACCACCAGGTACATGTCGTACGGATCATTGAAGGAAGATTTCAATGACCATAATCCCTTGATGCCTTGAAGCTCTACTGAAGCCTAATTGACAAGAGAAGATATACAACTCAACTTCCTACAGTACAAAATTTGCAAAGTTTGACTAGTAATTTCCTATCAAGAATATGATTATGTTTAAATCAATACCTGCTCATTAATCCCTATACCATTCCGAACCACACGAATTGAACCATCTTTAAATGCTCCTGAACAAGTGACCACCTGACCTTGCCCCTGCCTATCAAGGTCAACCACGCAGAAGTCCACAATGGGTCCAAGATTCACATATCGTTCAAGGACTTCAACAAACGAACCAGTTGGATCAGGTTGGAGATTCAGCTTTACAAGCTGTCAAGACCAATGAATATTTCAGTGCATAATTCATTGAAAATAATAACAGCTAGGATGAATG
This sequence comes from Puccinellia tenuiflora, assembly GCA_012064385.1. NCBI lineage: Eukaryota > Viridiplantae > Streptophyta > Magnoliopsida > Poales > Poaceae > Puccinellia > Puccinellia tenuiflora. The sequence continues at coordinate 62,442 of QRDG01000168.1, read as the reverse complement.
AAAGTTTTCTACTTTCCAGTAAGTGCACACATTTCTTTGCACATGCATGGATGCTTTTGTGTGGGTGCAGTGTCTAGTTAGTTGTTACTGGGTTTACTTTCTTTTTTCAGTTGCTCCTGATACTCCATTTCCTTTTTCGTGGTGGGACAGCGAGTAGCTTGACTTAAATGCAGCTTAACATAAGAACAAGTAGAAGGCATCAATGGAGATGCAGGATTGTTTATCTAAATGGACGGTCAAAGAATTTGAATTGCTACATGGCACCAAAACTGATGTAAGTTGTCCAATCTAGCATGAAATAGGAAGCAACAGTCTAAGCCTGTAACATAATCTGCTATTGACCCACCTGTGAATCACCAAATCGAGAACCAACATAGACTACGCCATTATCAAGATATGATATTGACGATGCAACCGACGTCTCTCCCAAGTGCTCAATTTTCAAACCAGTTACCCTGATGAGAACCGAAAATATGTAAGTAGTAGATCAAGATTCCTTTAGTTCCAGAATGGTACACAGAAAGGTACCTTTCTCGTTCTTGGGTCAGCACAAGTAAATGCAAAGTGCCTGTATTATCACCAAGTAAATAGCGGGAACCATCTGGGTCAACCCGTCCATAAGCTCTTATGATGGACTGAGCAAGAAATGGAAGATGAAAGGCAGATAATTACAGCATGTCAAAATACAGACCACGTAATTGGCACAACAAGAATACAGCAAATGTAAGCAGAAGTATTACTTGTTTGATGGGTATAGCTTTGAATGTAGAATTGGCATTGCAGTAAACTATCGTCTCCTCGCCAATAATTATAACACCACCAAGTGGAACCGGAACAGGTATTAAAAGACCAGCTCCATTGTCTAAATTGTTCTGTGACCAAGGACCCTCAACAAAGTCTTTGTCCTTCATTGCAACTTCATATGTCTTAACATGCCTTGCATCTTTGTTATCCTGACGCATAGCATCAAAAGTGCAAATCATGAAGATCTGTTACTATTTCATTAATGGCCAAGTTATTCGTAACAGAATCACTAAAGTAGGGAACCTAAGGGAAAGAGGCAGGGTAGCAATAAGGAGAGGGTGCGTTCAGTCAGTGTTCAAACTTCCAATGATCAAAATAAGATTATTTTGGTACATCAACAGCACAGCTGATGCTAAAAGTAAAAATCAGTATAAATGAATTACAGAGATGACTCAAGATTTCACAACAATTACCAGAACCATGAACAGCATGTTATACTTGAGTGTTATTTATATTGTTGCACAGAGAAAACTAAGTAATTAATGCAGCAGTATTGAACTGTGTTGCCATGTCGAAAGTAGAGTCACAAGAGCAGTATCATATAGTACAGATGATATAGCAAAAACACATACTGTGAATGTTAAATTAAAATTAAGTAATTGAACAACAGAGCCACAAATCTCGGGAATCAATCCTATGAACATCCATGAGTAACCTATTATACACCACCTATAAGAAGTTAAGCACTGCAAGTTGTGAACAGACTACACTTATAAAGTGAATAGAGAAACACCAAGGATTACAGGCGTAAAACAACATGTATTATTTGGTCCAGTCAAGAATAATCAATAATGGCACATATAAATACAAGAAGCTCATATTCACCATTAGACTAGTGATTTGTGACTGATGTAGTTCAATACTTGTACCGCTGGACTTAGACTTTGTGTTAGTATAAACACTGCAAGAAAGATTGAAGCTTGAGCAAACCTGGTAGAGGACAACTATCGTAGGTCTGAGACAGCCATACAGGAACTTGATGTCCAATACTTGAAGCTCTTCCAGTCTGACATAAGAAAGGAAGGCATCTAAGTTAATCAGGTGAAAATAAAGACGATCCTTTATAAAACATTAACTCTGTCATGAACTTCTGACAACTGTGCTATAAGCCTATATCATCATTCATATGACAGTAACTATATCACAGAAGTAAGCACGAAAATAACTGTATGACTTCTGAGCCCCCATGAGAAATGGCAGCTTTGTCATGACCAACAAGCATGTGAAGCAAACATAATAATAAAATCAATTTATACGTTGGAAGCAGGTCAAGCAACATAAATATGAAAATAACCTCAATTATTTATACATTTTCTACATTGATAGCAGGTCAAAGCAACACCAATATACAGTTGAGAAATGGAAACAAAGTGCATTACGATTCCTCTAACTCTAATAAATAAAAATTAAGATCCTGTAAGATTTCCTCTATCGAGCAACTTCGCAAAGCATGCAATCATGCTCCAATAGATGTAGTTATAGATTACAGTGCCACCTAAATTTCTAGAGTGTATCACTGAATGAAAGGTTTGAGCAGCAAAACCATTTAGTTAGTCACTGCCATACTGGTACCTGATATTGAATGCTTCCTTCAGCTGTCCTTTGTTGTCAAACGGTATAACCTGACAAAGAAAGATTCAAATTCAAGGAAAAAATCAGAAGAAGATTAAAAAAATATCTGGGGAGCAAAATTACAGGTTGGGACCAAGGATGAATGACTAAGATCCACAAGAACAGAAGTAACAGACAATGGGCTTACCTTAAATAATCCATCATAGAGGTGAAGGCCAATAAGCCTACAGTCAGGGTCAACGATCCCAATCTGCATTATAAATCAAAGGTCATCTGCTAGTATCATTGCTCTAGCTTTAAACGTAAGAGATAACTCTCTCTTTAATACATGTGTCACGATACAAAATGAATATGGTAAATTGCTCTAGCTTTAAACGTAAGAGATAACTCTCTCTTTAATACATGTGTCACAATACAAAATGAATATGGTAAATGGGAAGTTCAAATGAGGGCGAACTTAGTATCATTTTCCCTGTTCAAAAAATCGGTTGATTAATCCCTGCTCAGAGGGTCACCGAGCAACCGATTAACTGATTAATCGGCTGATTAACTGGCCGTTTCGCATATTAATCCTCTACTCACCAGCTGACCGAGCAGTTAGCAGTCAACGGTTTCCTCAAAATTAATCATTTTGCAACAGAGAAAGGGAGTTCGATCATGGAAAAGTGTGGTACCTGTCCATTGTCCGTAGGGCGGCCAATGCGATCAGAAACATCTCCCATGGATCTACATAATACAAATAAATAATAATTCCATAGAAAGACGGTACTGATCCACGGAAGGTATCATAGAGCGAGTATGTGCTTTTGTGCTACCAACAAACTACCTCCCCCCCCCCCCCCACCCACCCACCCCTACACACACGCGCACGCAACACTATAACTCATAATGCCAGAGCTGCTGAAGGTGGCTGTCCACCTTTTTCTCTGCCACTGTTCTAACAGATCACCGCTTAACTCAACTACGCACAGCTCAGCCGCATTCTTGAGTTGCTTGTCTAGCCAACTTGAAGACAACTAGGCACAATCCCGCCCACCTAGCTGCTAACACTTTCTTTAATACTGTTCTCTAGACACGGTAGTTCGCAGTGGCAGCCTCCCCGGCCTGCCCAGATCAAAAGGTGTCACCATGGGAAACAATGTGTGGGACTGGCGATGCACAAGATCCATGACAGTGAACAGCGCTCGTTTGACTTTCCAAATCCATAGCTCTAAAACACCAACATTACCCCGCAGTCCCCGCTGACACATGCCAATTCCTGTACTCATCTTGTAACGTTAACAGCATGAAGAGTCGATACCTGGTGAGAAGCTCCGATTTTGCTGCATCCCACTGCAGGACGCAGAACTTGTACCTCTCTGTGGCGATGAAAAGGTAGTCCTGGGCCTCATTCTGAAGGGGAGAAACAGGTCTGAGATTACTTTCACAGGAATACCACGGTTAGAGAGAAAACACGATATACGAAGGCAACGGAACATGCAACTCACAATGGGACGGAAGAGCTCCATCGTCGCGATCCTTCCGTATATCGGCACGTCCAGCATAGGCTGCGAGCAGAAGCAAACGTCACGGCGTTAACCAGCAGGCAGCGGACAGAACACTGTTAAAGCACATCAAGCATGGGTGGGCCATCCTCCGTGGCACGGATCAACTGACCTGAAGGCCCTGCGGCGTGAGCAGATGGATCTCGATGCGGGTGCATTTCCTGAAAGTTGGGCAGAAAAATATTTAGCAGGTAACTACACGGAACACTGGCTTCCCTTCCTAGTAACATATGAATCTTTTGAACACATATGGCACGCTTCCATGATGAACTCAACGTCGTCAAGCGTACACTGCATCTGGACAAGTATACTAATCTCGGTCGGTCTCATCAGCCTAGCCTAGGCGCCATTAGGTTCTAGCTCGACAGGACAGACCTAGGTCCAATTGAACTGGTAAACGATGATTCTTCTTGAACACATATGGCATGCTTCCATGATGAACTGAACGTGGTCAAGGCTACACCGCATCTGGACAAGTATACTACTCGCCCTTTGGTTCTAGCTCGACAGGATAGGCGTAGAGAAAACACGGGAGTCTGCCTGCCTACTGTACACTAGCTAGACTGCTAGAGACGGATCCTCGCAGACAGCCGAGCGGAGAAACCGTCCGCCGGAGAGAGGCCATCCGGCGTGGGGAGCGGAGCCAGACGCGCGACGGGGGAACAGCCCTGCGGCAGGCATTTCCTCCTAACTACTAGCTGGGGGTAAACCCTAGGAGGAGGAGGCCGCCGCGGGCCCTTGGCGCGAGGGAGAAACCCTAGAGGGAAGCGCCGCTGCGACGCGCTGAGGTGCGAGATGCGAGCGGTGGGTTGGGCGGAGCTGAGAACCTAAAAAAGTGGAGATTTTGAGGGGGGGAGAGGGAGTGCGTACGCGACGATGAGGTTGAGCTGCTGGGGGCCGGTGAAGTGGCCGACGCATGAGTGGCTGACGCTGGTGGGCTTGTGCGCCGTGACGACGTAGTTCCACGTGCTCATCTCCGCCGCCGCCGGAGGAGGAGGAGGAGGGTTCTGGAAGGGGAGGGCAGAACGGTGGAGGTGGCAGGGGAGGGAGGGGGTAGAGCGGTCGTTTTCTCTCGTGGACCGGCGTTGGTGGGCCCAATAGCAAGGGGGCCCAGGAACCCACACAAGCCTGGTTACAGGGTTTTGTATGGGCCGGTAAGGGATGTTTGGTTACGTGGGCCAGAATGGTAGCAACACGAATGCGACTGCGAATTCGTTACAAAGATTTTCTCAAAAAAAAAATTCGTTACAAAGATATTATTCTTTTGAACTTTGCTTGATACTAGAACAGATGATAGAAAATTCATTCACATTCATGTTAGATCAACAGGGTGGCGCTGATCCAACCAACACATTCTCACTTAAACCAGTACCACTACGGCAAACCTTGGCAAGGTAGTGAGCCACTTATACCATCATGGAAGAAAATATTACTCCGTAAATGCCACATCCTCCACCAAAGGAGGAAGAGTTTAGCTAGCCCGCATCTGCTCATTCAAATGAGAGTCAACAGAAAAAAGAACATTAAATCATGCCCGGTGTATCTGAACGTGGTAAAGACCAATCTTTTCTCACGCATTATCATAGAGCTTTCGCTTTTGTGCGATTGACCATGGCATGATGGCTGGTTTCTAGCTCCATCCCACATATCTGACAAGTGGGGATCTGAGCCACATGTTTTTCTTTGCATTTTTTGAAAGTCCTCTGTGGCCAACTACCATCCAAAAACCTGCTCTTTGGGGGGGGGGGGGGGGGGGGGGACATGCGCCTTTCAAATCAAACTTACTATGTCTCTTACTCTAGATTTTTTGTTGCCCGGGTGTCAAAATTATTGGACTACGCTCCATCACTAGCATGCGCTCTTGACTGTTAATAAACCTGATTTTTCAATTTTTCAATTTTTCAAGCTAAGAAGTCCTCCCCGAAGAAAGAAGTAAGTTTGACCTGAATAATGTGATTAACTTCTCAAGGTGAAAGATTTTCCGGATCAGATCTTCATTTCACATTTTTGTGGCTACATCAATTAAGATCAGAAACCCATTCCCAACTAGTCAATAGGATTTTCCCATTGTTTTCAAATCCCTATAGGGATCCAATTGACACGTCATATCTTTACCTGAGTACCTGACTTAATCCTCCAAATCATGCGTTGCTTCAGGAGATCTAGACCATGCATAATACCTTGTCAAATAAGAAGGATTTTGTATAGAAGCAATATCAATCAATTGTCCATAAGAATAATAGTTTGGTGTAATAAGTTGTGCACATAGCATGTTTGGGTACTCAATCATACACCACGGTTATTTGACAAGCAACACTTGGTTAAACAGTCACAAAACCCTAAAGCCTATACCAGCCTAGCATTTCGATGTAGTCATATTCTCCCAAGCCATCCAATGGACTCTTCTTTCATCCATTTCCTCACCCCACTAGAAGTTCCTAGTGATCTAAGCAAACTCGTCGTATAGGCCAGGGAGAGCTTGAAAAACTAATAGCATGTTTTCTCTAAAAAAACTAATAGCATGGACAAGGATTGTATGGACCAAGGATTTTACGATAACTACCTTTGATGCCCCGTCATATACTCTTCTAGACAATATAAATAATTTTTCAGGGGCCTTTTTTGTTGTTTGAAATTGATCATCTTTCCTTTTTCCCTTCGAAACCGAGATACTGAGATATTTTCTTTGAAGGAAATGTTGTCGACATTTAAAATTGATTCCACCATTGCCCCCTTTCCTCAGTCACATTATGACCCAACATTACAGAACACTTCACCGGGTTAAGGATTTTTCCCATACTTGCCTCATATACGCATGAAGAACCGCGTTATCTTTGCTTGCTTGATCGGCATTGGCATTAAAAAATAACAAGTTTTCATCTACGAAGAAAAGGCCTCTTATGCAATTTTTTAACTCATTTAAGTTCCCTTCAGATTTTGATGATGGAGAAGAGAGGTTAGGCCTTGCACAACAAATAAGAAGAGAATCGGCGAGAAAAGGTGGCCCTCCCTTAAGCCCCTAAGAGGACTAAAACTTTGAAGAAGCTTCCCATTAAAATACAGAGAACCTCACTATTTTAACACACTCCACAATCAAACTTATGAACTTATCTACAAAGTCAGGCTTTCTCAACACATTTCCAAGAAGATCCAATCAAATCGGTCATAAGCTTTCATGAGATACAATTTATAGGTTGAAAACTTTTCCGCATTAGTTGGACCTTTTTGCAAATCTTGGATGCACTCAAAGGAGATGATCGCATTATTTCTAATCATACGCCATAGGATAAAGGCACTCAATGTCAAAGAAGTAATAACAAAACACTTGGAGACAATTTTATAAATGGCGTTACTAAGCTGACAGTGATGGGTCTTAATCTCTCAAGGACAACTGGAACGTTAAACGATGTCGACATTGTTCATTTTTCAAATATATTTTTAACTAGCCCAGTCACATCTTCTTTTAAAGTATTCCAATTACGTTGGAGAAAATGAAGTTGGGAACAAAGTTGATCTCCTCATTGTTTCAAATGAATGTTTCAAATGAAGTATTCCAATGCATTTGTTGGTCCAATCTGGAAAGGAACAACGTTGATCTCCTCATTGTTGACATCGGACACAGACCATCATTTATATGGTCATTTACTCTATTCTGAAATAATTTTACGATGTTTGCAGGTTGTACATCAGGATTGGTAGTATACAAATTGATGAAGAAATAAGTCGCAAGGGTGTCCATCCTACTCATATCTGAGGTCACATCATCATAGTTGGTCTGAAGCTTACCAATACTATTTTGCTCCTGCCTCCACAAGTTGTTTTACGATGGAAAAACATGGTCATTTGGTCCCTCGATCGCAGTCAAGAGATTCGAGATCGTTGTCGCCATCATATGTCTTCTTTCTCCAGAAGTTCATCGGGTTCATAGCCTTCCATTTGTTGTTCGGGTCAACTCTCAAACTGATACTTTCAGGATCTCTTCTTTTCTTCTCTATAATGATCCTACGATCCAATTATGCAGTGAGTATGGACTAGGGACCCCATCACACCTTTAAGTTGTTTGCAATCTCGCCCTGATCACTAGGTGGTTTATGCATGGTCCATGCCTTGTGGATTTCTGTAGCTAGGGAAGCCTCCCTTTTCGAGTATGTCTCATACCTCCAAATAGAACAACCGCGCACAATCAAAGAGAACTCTGACATTATTTTGAACAAATTGTTTGTTATCATAATCTCCCCCTTATAACCCCAAGTCATGGAGGTCACACTCTCATCGAAGATCACGACACTCACGCATTTGTCTCCCCCTTTCTTTGACAAATGGTGTTTCTTCCTCCATATGCGTTCACTGAACTCACCTTGCATTAGCAGGAGCCGAGTGTATATTTATCATCTAGAAGATTTTACATTTGGCCACAAAGTTGCTTGTTTTCCGTCGTTTTATCAACACCTACATTTTGCCCTTGTTTTAGTGGGCTTCGTCCTTGTTCAGAAGAATTATAACTCAAATACTGATAACTTAATAACTAAGACTAAATTCACGATCTTACAACCATTGTAATTGAAGAAAAGATTGCTGAAGTCGATAAAGAAAATGGCTGAAATATTTTGTTGAGAGGAAAGAGCCTCACTTTATTCATAAAAACACCAATACATCGTTTTCTAAAAATAAAAAAGGGCATCAGGAACTCTGTTGGCTCTCATGTAGCCAAAATTCAGTTGGTGCAAACCTGGCCCCTCTTCGCTAATTCATGAGCCACATAGTTGGCTTCTTTAGGACAAAAGAATCAAAAGAGACTACAACAAGACATCAGTTAGTCTCCTGCACTCATCAAGATAGTCATATCACTGGACCAAAGGAGATATAACAACGTGGTGATTGCTCCCATACAATAAGAATTAACCACGACCATGTTGCAACCCATACGGTGCATAAGGATGCCACAATTTTTTCACCACTATACACACCACAAAATACGCCGATGAAGACACCATGCAAACTGCAAAGCGAAACGAACACGGCCAGCACAATAGCACATCACAACTAGGGAAATAATCAACTTATTACTTGCAAATCAAAAAGTTCCATTATGCGTAAATCCTCCTTAACCGGAGAAAACACTTCCTTTCGAGAAAAAAACCCTAATTGTAAAATTCCAAATATGACCCAATGGACTGACTGCGCCAACCAGTCGTGTGATCACGCACCTGACACGTCGTCAAAGACATGCAGGAGCTTAGGCGGCCGAGGGCGCGCGGGGGAAGCAGTCGACGACGCCGGCCTCGGCCAGAGGCGGCGCACGCGGCGCACGCAGCGGCTCCTCGTCGGCGTCACCCTTCTTGTAGTCGAGGCTCTCGTTGTTGTAGATGTCCCACCACTTCTTCACCAGCATCTTGATGTCCTCCCTCTCCATGTTCGCCTCCTCCCCAGTAAACCTCCATGGCTTCGAACCCTGCACGCACGCATGGAAAACATAGATCATAACCACAAGAATTTAATTAAGTGGTTATTATTTTCGGCATCGTTTCATATATACCGCGGCGCAGTAGTGCACGGCCTTGACCTTGCCGAGCTCGACGTTCTCAGGGTGCCTCCACATCATGGCGAGCACGAGGTTGTAGACGTTGGAGATGGGCTTGTACACGTCCCCGAAGAACATGTTGAGGAAGTTCCTGCTCGGCGAAGGGCGTGGGGTCGGTGACGACAAGCTTGTCGAGGAGGGCCTTGGCGGTGGCGAGGCTAGGCTCGTGCACGAACATGCCAGCGTTGAGTAGAGCGGCGGTGGGGGCATGCCGAGGTCGGCCTCCGGCCAGGCCACCCTGTCGGGGCACTGCTGGCAGTAGCCGATCTGGTACTGCGGGGTGTGGCTCCACGTCTTCTCGCAGAAGCAGTCCTTGACGGCGTAGAAGCTGCCGGCCTCCAGGTCGAAGAGGTGGTCGATGTTGTCGAACACCTGGATGTCAGCGTCCAGGTACACCATCCTCTCGTACTCAATGAACTACAACATATGCACAGATCGATGTATCATCATCAAGATCGTACTAATATCTACTACCCTGAAAAGTATGAGAGATCGAAGTAGGTACCTCCCAGATACGGAGCTTGGAGTAGTTGATGACGTAGTAGGCCATGGCGAACTGGGTCTGGTTCTCCGGCGGGTACACGGGCTCGATCTCCCGGACGATGCAGCCTTGGTCGACCAGCGTGCGGCGGTGAGCCTCGGGGACGTCGGGGAGCACGGCGACCACCAGCGGGTACGCCGACTTGACGGCGCGGAGGCCCTTGGCCAGCCCGACCACGCCCTTCCAGTAGTCGCCGGAGCCGGCCAGGAACGTCACGAACGCCGCCGCCTCCTTCCCTACTGCAGGAACACCCTTGACGATGGTCGAAGCCATTGCTCGATCTTGCTTTTTGCTTGGATGGATGTGTAAATGTAATGCGTATTGTGCGTTTGATGGATGGGGTGGTTGGGCATTATATAGGCGTCTGGGTGTTGGATCAAACGGAAAGTAGAAAATTGTCCATTGATACAGCTTCCATTGGAACGTCATGGGTGTTTCCGTATATTTGATTTGTTTCCGAAGACACGCAGATTCTGCCATTGATACGGCCGGCTTCCATTTGTGTATATTTGATTTGTTTCCTACCTTGCAGATCGTTTGCCGGACGAATAAACGGCAACAGCGATCTCCGTTTCAATTCGTCCTTCCAGTACCACCGACATGGTAAAAGACGATCAATCCATTTTGATTTGTTTCCGAAGACCCGCAGATTTTTTCCGTTGATACAGCTTACATTAATATTTGTCACAGATCGTTTGCCGCATGAATAAACGGCAACTGACAATCTTCGTTTTGATTCTCTTACCGCAAATTGGAGGCCGCCCGGCCGGATGAATAAACGGCAACGGTAATTGTTGCCTATTATTCTTCCTGTCCATTTTTTCCTAATTATATTCTAAGCTTTTGACGTGGTAAAATATCAGAGACAAACCCGGCCAGGTACTAATTAAGCGACTACTTAGATTTGAAGCATGTCGGTTTGATTCTCTAAAAAACATGTCGGTTTGGTGAAACTTTTTTATAAAGATATACTGTATATTTTTAGAGAATATAAAGGGAATAAATTAATATTAAATACTCCCAGACTCTGCAACCACATAACTCCAAGAGCTTGTAGAGGCATCAAGGATGCACGAAACCTAAAGAATAAGAAAATAACAATATAAAGAGAAGAAAACACCCCACATCTCACATCAGTAGGATCAACTAACACCATCGGCAGCACACAGATTGCAGAAAAGGTTTGCAATAGTGACCTATTCATAAAGAAACAATGCACAAATGAATGCCATCGTTCGATCTCACCAAGAAAGACTGATCATAGGTTTCACCCTGAAAAAAATCCAAACATCCTCGAGACAATGCCTTCAACAAGGAATGACTAGAAGTACATCATTGCCAGACACAACAATGAAAGCCACACTGATGGCTACGGTGGTGCCAGAAATTCGTTTATGTCAAATGTTGGATTTTTTAACCCAAGAGAAAAGTGATGATGTAGCACAGTAGCAAATTTCTCTCAGTTAAGAATCGAGATTCATTGAACCAATAGTACTTTAGAGATCTCAAGCATGGTGTCAGTTAACTATTGTAGTTGACGGGCATGAACGTACACACAGAATGACAGAACACAAACTTCACTTTGTCCCAGCGCCAGAAAGGTTGTCAAGCTTCCCGGCTTGCTGAAAATAAAAAGATTAAACGTATAGTATGGAAAAAACTAATAAAAATAAAACGGATCAGCGAGCAAATGATGATTGAAAGAAAGTAAACGAGGTTGTAAACAATGTAAAAGAATGGACCGTGGGCCATAGTTCCACTAGTGGCTTCTCTCCAAAAGATAACAAGCAAACATGTTGGGTGCACAAATTACAGGTGGACAATTGATAGAATTGGAATAACAACTAATTATGATAAACAAAGTTAAGTGTGATATTCATGTAGGAATTACATCAAACATAAATAGACCATTATCCAACTGTATTTATGACTAATAATCCACCTTGGGAGTGCTTCTATACTTGCCTCCCGCTAGTATTAAGTTGTAAGCAACAAACAATTGCATTAAATACCGTACATAATGTAATCAATATTCATGATCATAAAATATATAAACACCATTGTTTTACCCTTAGTAGTAACAACACATCACTATCGCTCCCATTTGCAAAGAATACTGCTGAAAAGTGTTGATCACTCGGCACACCTTCGCCACACTCACAGTTTTGACTGGATATCTCCACGCAATCAAAACCGCAGTCGCATAGCTGACAGTGAAGCTTCCCAACAACAATACCTAATTGTAGCGATCTTACCCAAAATACCCATGATTCTCAGGTTTTATACGGCTAAAGGTTGCCATGGACCTCCTCAAGGCCCGCGAACCTCGGAGGCGGTGGCTCCACACCCAAGATTGCATCATCCACGTGAGAGCCAGACTACATTTAGCAGCCGATCTGGCCTAGCAATGGACCCGGTCCAAACGGCATAGGAAAATAACCATGTTGATCCACGGCGCCAC
>QRDG01000168.1:0-42022 GCA_012064385.1 Puccinellia tenuiflora | reverse complement strand
ATCTATATAGACTGTTCCATGGCAACGGTAAGGCAGCGAAACTTCGCGTCACGCCCTTCGAAAGCATCTTGGCTAAAGAGAAGGGTGCGCATGAACGGAACAATTCTGATCTAGATATCTAGTGACGCCATGCACCAATCATCTGCGGAAATCTTCGAGGGGAAAGCCGGAACTCGCCAGCGGCCAGATTGAGGAGACCTTCATGAATCAGATTGACGACTTCGCGCTCGAAGAACAGCAGGGCCAAACCACCTTTATTAGATGGACGGGGATGACACAGGAGATGATCTCCATCGCCATCCGCCGACCACGACGGGCGCGTCCCCATCGGCTAACGCGGCCCGAGCCGCCATCCACCATTGGAGGACCACCACCCGACCCTGGGGCCGCCGCCCCAGCTCCCAACCTCCGCCGCCATCACCAAGCCGTCCCGGGCAACGCGACGCAATGACCAGAGGGCTCCCCGCGGGGGAGGAGCCATGCATCATCGACCGAGCAGGCTTAGCCCGTCGGCGTCCTCCGGCGGCAGCAGGGGCGGTGGCGGTGGAGATGCCCTGGGCGGCGGCTAGGGTTTCCGCCCGAGCCGCCCCCAGGAGAGCGACGCGGGGAGCCTATGTTGCGTTTGATGAGGATATCTGTTTACCTGCCTCAAACACAAATCTTGTGCATTCTGCACAAATCTTATTAAAAAATTCCTCCGTCCACTCAGGCAGAGTTATGAGCACATAAGACCGATCAAAAATAGATTTATTAAGAGTATTGAACTCTACTTTTTTGAAGAAAGACAAATAAACACATTGATCCTGAATCCAGCCATTATGGGGCTTCGGGTAGCCGCCGCAACGGGCAACCCTGGCTCAACCTGGTGGCCTAGATCGATGTACTAGCTGGCTAGGAGGATGACTGTTCACTCTAGTCGCCATTTCAAACCTCGGCACACATGGCCCAATACCAATGCTGCTGCCTCCGGAATGTATGGGTCGCTTTCCTCAACTTCCTATGGATGGACCTCCTTATGTTAGCGCGCAACAAAAAACTATTTATTGCACCAAATCATCGCAATGTTTTTTCACATAATGTTTTAAAAAATGCAAAAACGTTTCACAACATTTTGAAAACTAATGGAACAAAAAGATGGTTATGCAACAAGTTTTTCGTAGCATTTTTAGGAAGATGTTGCAACCGTTAATTTTTCCGCAACATTTTGAAGAAAAAAAGTAATGCAACAAAAAAGTGGCTATGCAACAAATTTTTAGGTAGATGTTGTAAAAACGTGCAAGAAAATATTCACAACATTTTAAAATAGTAATGGCGCAAAACAAGCACGTGTTTGCAACATGTTGAATACAAGTATGCAACATAAAAAATTCGAGAAAACACACTTGTAGTAGATGCCACGGAAACCATTAAACATCTCGCATGTACGTTCACAACATATCTTGTGTCCGTTCACAACATATGAGGTAAACGTATGTAACATTACAGTTCACAGACGTCAAATTGTCATCCATGGCGGATTAGATTCGTCGGCGATCTTGTAGCGTGATGGAGGAGGAAGAAGGAAGCGCGAACGAGTGAAGCGACTGATGTGAAGTGTTTTCCACTGTGAAAATGTAAAAGCCGTATAACAAATGCTTAAATTCAATTCTAACATCATCATTTTACACCATGCTTGACTTCCTTAAAAAGAAAAGACAACTCCACTATATTAAAAATAGTATGAGTAATCGAGTTACTCTAGCATAAACCCAAAGCAAAACAAGTTAATCATATAGTAGCTGCCCGATTTTATTCTCCTCTGTACATACCGCATACGACAAATAATTAATCGGTTACTACTTAAATCAGTAAGTCCATTGCTGCGGCGGTGCGACCACGGTGCAGCCATTGAAATGGAACGCCGCGGCGAACGCTTCCCGCTGCCGCTGCATCTGCGCCGCCATCGCACGAAGGTGCAGCTGATGCTGCTGCTGCTGCCGCATCGCAACCATGACTGCAGCCTCCGTCCTCTGCATCCGTGGCGGTATCGCACCTACATGCAGTGCATGGACGTTTGTTCAGTTCGGAGTTCAGACTGAAGCCGCCGTCGCCGCCGTGGAGACAATCTCCCCGCGGCTGCCGGAATGGAATTAAGGAAACACACGGCGGCAATTAACAATTCTTACCGTTCCTTGGGTTGGGTCCGGGGGATGTGGACGATGCTCCGTTCTGTTGCTCGTACGCCTCGACGCGCGGCAGGAACACGCCGGTGCCGGTGCTGGTGCCAGTGCCGTGCCACCTCGCCGGAGGATGGTTGCTCATCCCGGCCGCCATCTCATACCTCGGCAGACACGGTGCCGTACCGTTCCAGCAGGAAGCGGGCGGCGCATGACGCGCCGCTCCTCCGTGGTACTGGCCGCCGCCTACAGCTACAGAGGCCCCGCTTCCATTCCCCATCCCAGCGCGGCGACGCTGCTCGTGGACGGGGTGCCAGTGCGGACGAGGGTGTTCCCTCGTGGTGTCGAGGCCGAGTATGCCGACGAGGTGCGCGGCAATGTCCTCCACGACGGCGGCGTGGTCATCTTCGGGGCGCCTCACCGCGCACGAAGAAGGCGGGGCGCCGCAGCCGGGCACGACGATGCCCACGTCCGCCCAGATTTCCCGCGGCAGCAGCCTGTGGACGACGTCGTCTAGGTCCCCCGCGTAGTAGTCCTCAGCCAATGTCATCGCCATTGCTTGCCTTGTCTTGCCTAGAGAGAGATCAGAGGGGGGAGGAGGTGGCAGAGGAAGATCGATCGAGGAGGCTCAAGGTGCATGGTGAGTGGAGATGCAAAAGGACGTGGGCATTTTATACCGGGGACGATGACGAGTGGGAACGGAACGCCAGCGTGTGCTTGCCCCCGCTCCTTTTCCCACGTTCGACGTGCCTTTCGTGCGTGCCTGCGTTTTTATGGGGCTACATTCTTGGTGAAAAATGTGGGCTCCTTTTCCCACGTCTGTATGTTTCTATTTTTACAGATTTGGAGTTTTAGGTGCATAAACGTGCTATCAACCAGTTGGGTGATGTTAAGGGTCATGGTTTTGTATGAAGAAGAAGTCAAAATGTGTTGAAACACGTGGTTATGTTTAAATTTCTCAAATTGTGTTTGGCAAACATGCAGTTCGAATAATGATTCCGTGTTCCAAAATGTTATGCCCTACATTGGATTGTTAGTTCGTACAATGTATGGATTCGCAATAAAAAAAGAAAGTTCATACTACGTATATGGAGTACTTATTTGGTAATTATTTCCTAATATTTTCCCAATATGCCAGTGTTCACTATTTGTTTGTTTGTATAAGAAAGTGGCACACTTGGGGCAGGGGGGTTGATGTTTGTTTTGCATATATACAATTCCGAAGTCGGAAAGTGCAAATAGAGGCCGAGCTATAGGGAGCTCGGTTTCCAAAATAAATTGAATCCACGAATTTTAGTTTCAAAAAGTTCTGACAAACAACAGAGTTGTAGATAATACATTGATCCATCACTATGAATTTTTTTAAGACCAAATTCGTATTATTATGAGCTATACAAAAAAAGAAATATTTAAGACTGTGGAATGTTCACCGATTCATATCTGCAGATTTGTCTTTTATCCCCAGGTCAGAATACAACGAATTTGGTGTTGAAACTTTTCACAGTGATGGATCAATGTAATCTACAACTACATTTTTTTCAGAATCTTTCGAAACAAAAATTTACGGATTCATTTTTTTTTTGAAAACCAAGCTCCGTAAAGCTCGGCCTCCATATGGCCGCGCTCATTCCAAAGTCCAGAATTGCACCTACATTAATGTGAGTGACTATTTCTCGGTAGACATAGAAATAGTTGTCTCTCGCTTATATTCATAGTGCTCTAGTGAAAATTGTTTGTCACTTTGTACCATCACGTATGTCATATGTCGGTAGTCGATCAACTGATTCTTGGTGTCGACTTAGAAATGAATATTTCTTAATTGGAAATATCAAAACTGATTTTTACAACAAATGTATGGTTTGTTGTTTAAAATAACACATCAGAGGGAAGAAACCCTTCGGTCTTAAATTAGATTTTGACGCGCTGCTTCAAGGCCGATCATATCTTCTCCCTCATTTGATCATCAGGTTTCATGACATTGTGATATCGGTAAATATTTTTTCTACCCTCAGTGATTAATATTATTAATTTCCTAACCAAATATATATTATGCTACCCTACTATATTACAGGATAACCTTTCTCTGATACAATTCTAAATGGTCATAAGGACACGGATCGGCTTTGCTGGGAAAGCAGCATAATCCTCTAACTTAACCACTATATACTATACTATATATATGCTATTTGTGTTTAATTGTCATATGCCGAAAGAAAATTAGCTTATTTGTACTTCATCCAAGGTCTGAACAAAATAATTCATCATTTCACAATTTTATTTAGCAAATACCCGCCGCAACGGGCGGGATATTTTTCAAGTTAATACTATGTTGATTTCGAAGTTTAGGATAAAGCTGGCTAACCCGTCTTCACCAGGCTTCCAATGTGAGCCGTTTTGTGGCTTGTAAAAAATAGTACTTCTATTTTCGGCAATTAAGTTTCTTTTAGCAAACATATGTTCCTGGTTAGTTAGCTCATTGACAGGTGGGGCCCATTTCCTGACGGATCGGATAGTCAGGTTTGCCGCTGGACGTTCGACCGGCGTCGATCGATCCTCATATGCGCAGGCACCTCTCCTGGTGCACCAGCTAGGAATCCGTGCACGGCGCAGCCATGCTGCAGTGCGGCGGCGACCGCGTCGTCATCGTCGGCGGTGGCATCGCCGGCGCCCTCCTCGCCAAGACGCTCCAGGGTCACGCCGACGTCGTCCTCATCGACCCGTACGCACGCAAATAATAGCAAGCATTGGTTGATCGATTGTTCTTGATTTGGTGATCATGAGACGCCATGGTTGCAGGAAGGAGTACTTCGAGATTCCGTGGGCGAACATGCGCGCCAAGGTGGACCCGGCGGCGGTGGAGCGCACCGTGATCCCGCACTCGGACTACCTCACCCACGCCAAGGTCGTGACGGCGTCGGCGGTCGGCGTCGACGACTCGGTCGTTCTCACTTCCGTCGGCCGCACCATCGGCTACGACTTCCTCGTCATCGCCACGGGCCGCAACTGCACGCGCCCCCAGAGGCGCTCCGACCGGCTCGAGATGTTCCAGCGCGACAAGGACCGTATAGCCGCCGCGGGCTCCATCCTTATCATCGGCGGCGGGCCCATCGGCGTCGAGCTCGCGGCGGAGATCATCATGGACAGCCCCGACAAGCGCGTCACCCTCGTCCACGGCGCGCCGAGGCTGCTCAAGGTCATGGGCACCCGCGCGTCGGCCATGGCGCTCGAGTGGCTCCGCTCCAAGAACGTCACAGTGCTGCTGGACCAGACCGTCGACGTCGAAGACCTGGCCGCAGCCGGCGACGAGGGCGAAGAACGCGGCCGAGTCTTCACGACGTCCGCCGGGGAGACGGTGACCGCCGACTGCCACTTCGTGTGCACGGGCCGGCCAGTGGCGTCTGGGTGGCTGCGGGACACGTTCCTCAGCGACCACTTGGACGCCGACGGCCGGCTGACCGTGGACGAGCACCTGCGCGTGGGTAGGCTCAAGAACGTATTCGCCATCGGCGACATCACCGACGTGCCGGAGGCGAAGCAGGGGTACCTGGCGCAGCGGCACGCCATGGTGGTGTCACGGAACCTGCGGCTGCTGGTCAAGGGCGCCGGGCCGGAGCATAAGCTGCACCGATACAAGGCCTCCAAGACCACCATGACTATCACGCTCGGCCGCCGCGACGCGTTGTCGGAGCTGCCGTTCATGACGCTCATCGGCCACATCCCCGGCGTCGTCAAGCCGCGGGACCTCTACGTGTCACGGACGCGAAGGATGATGGGGCTACGGTGGAACGGCTGAATCCTGGTCGAGCGATACGAATTAATGCACTGACGCGAAACGATCTGACGGCCTGGTTTAATCAGACGATAGATCGTCGTCAGATCGATCTTCCCTCTTGTACGTCTTAGAAATCTTTGATCGTGTCGACTGATGCAAATCTCTTGCTCCGTCTTAGAAATCTTTGATCGTGTCGACTGATGCGCATATGTTGGTGTACATGTAACAGAAATACAGGATGAAGCAAATTAATACTCACCCGTTCCTTAATATAAGATGTTTTAGATTTTCTTATTTTTCTAGATTTGTATGCATCTAGACGATGTTTAATGTGTACATTCACTCATTTCACCTTTGTATGTGAAAAAGCCAAAATATCTTCTATTAATGAACGAAGTGAGTACTTGTACAACTGGGCTTTTTATCATTTGAGAATTGTCTCAAATTCATGGATCAATCTTACATAGCATCTGCTTTGTACTCCGGGCACGACGCCCCCATGAACTTGCTTCGTCTGACGCGCGCCAAGATTCCCGCTACTCCACTCCATCGTGTGTCGCAGGTGTCTTCCTCTTTCTACAGGGCGCTGGTTGGTGGACCCATTTTTGGCATCGTTCCTATCCACGCTCGAGCCAAGTGGATAAGCACCACTCGGGGAGATGAAAGAGAAATAAGAGAGAGAAGGGAGGGAGTACTGGAAGGTGGTGGAGGATGGAAGGACGCGGCGCGCGACAGGGAATAAGCCATCATGACGTGGCGGTGGCGCGAGTGGATGTATTGGTCTAGGATATTATTAGGACGAAATATCAGATCAGGGGAAGGAGAAGAAGGACGTGGCGGTACAAGCGGTGGAGCTGGTCTAGGAAGGAGAAGAAGGACGTGGTGGTACAAGTGGTGGAGCTGGTCCAGGTAACCAGGACACAACGACGTCGGCTGCCAGAGAGTCCACCTACACGTGAAGATTATTCCTATAAGCTAGGACTAAATCAGGGGCAAAGCTTGACCATGGCCCGCCTAGCCCAGGAACGATTTTTTTAGTACCTATACTCCTTTGTGTAAAGCCCACTAAGATACTAACCTGGAGCAGCAGGACACGCAACAGCCCAGTCAATATGAGTTGGACTGAATATGAGTATGTATTCCCCTTGGTTCTCTCGTTCCCTCCTTGTACAGTTCGGCAACCATCCATGACGGACTAGCCGGAGATACTCAATCCGACGAGGGCGAGTAGCTACAGGCGGGCGGCAGCGAGCCGGTGACGGCCGCAAAGGCGCCCACACGCAGGCCCCAACCCTCAAGGTTGCAAGCTACATCGCCGATGACGGAGAGCCGTGGAGCCGGCAAGCTCCGTGACTGCTCCTTTGTGACTCTATCGTCTCACTTTTGCTGGTTTAAGCCTGCCACATCTGCTACTCCCTCCGTTTCATATTACGTGACACTAAAATAGATGTATGTAGACCTATTTTAGTGCTAGATACGCTTTATAGTAAGGAATATGGAACGAGTGAGTACAATTTTAACCAAATCTCGAAGAGCATAGAGGAGGAGGTGCACAAGTACACAACACAAGACAGATAATTCAATTTCCCCAAATCACTTCATGGCAACGTCGTTGCATCTAAATTCCATCTCGTTTCCAAGTTCTCTATAGGCTAGTTAGTACTAATTGTAGGTTCTTTAAATTATCACTCATTAAATTAGTACTAAATAAACACAAATTGCAATTTAGGTACCATGGTTGTGGTTGTGGCTCATTTTTTGCTTTTTTTGGATGTTCTTTTTTTTAAAATAAATTTAAAAAATGAGAAAAATTGTACGATTCGGTACGGCCTGAGAAATCAAACGGTGTAACTCGATCCGTTGCTTGCGCAAAGCGAATAACGTTCCTCTCCCTCCCTCGCTGCCCTTCAGGCTGTAGCCATGCGGCGGCACTACGCCGCGCTCCTCCGCCGTGCAGCCTCGCTGCCGTCCCTCCCGCTGGTGGCCTCCCTCCACGCCGCCGCGCTGCGCCGGGGCGCGGTCCTCGTCCCCTCGCTCATCCACGCATACTCCGCCTGCGGCGATCCGGCCTCCGCGCGCAACGTGTTCGACGGATTGCCCGCGCAGGAGCAGACGCTCTCCGCGCGCACCGCGCTGGCCAGTTCGATGTCGGCGCACGGAAAATGCCGGGAGGTCCTCGGCCTGTTCATCGGACGGGAGCGGGAGATGGACGATAAGGCGGTGACGGTGGTGCTCGCCGCCTGCGCGAGGGCCGGGATGGTGGCCGAGGGGAGGGAGGTGTTCGCGAGGGTGAGGAGGCCGGCGCTGCAGCACTACACGTGCATGGTCGAGATGCTGGGACGTGCCGGGGAGGTCGAGGAGGCCGAGGGGCTGGTGGCGCGGATGGAGGTGCGCCCGGACAGGGTTATCTTCGCGGTGCTTCTCGCGGCGTGCCGGGTGCACGGGCGCGTCGATGTGGCTGAAAGAGTGGCCAGGCTGATGCGAGATTGTGGCATTGCATGAATTACTCCAGTCTGACAATTGACCATCTGACCATTATGTTAGGTGAAGATCATCTGAACTGGAATGCCTGCGGGATTTCTCATTTCCCCTCTGTGTAAGCTCTTGCATTAACTCATACTGCTAGGTGCTAGCTCTGAAATTATCTCGATGGAGCCTGCAATGGCAACACAAGGAGACGCGGCTGAGCTAGTAGACAAGCCTGCCAATTGCCGATGAGCGATTTTCAATCCAATGTCTTTGAAGCTGGATGTAGAGGAACTCCATGCGCCGTCAAACTAATGCAAGGCTGCTCACTGAGGTTTTCATCTTGCAGCACAAAGTCGCAAATCTGGTAATCCATGAAACAAAGTGTTGTCTTTTTTACGAGTGGATCCAAGAAACGGAGCTGTGATTTCTGAGAAACTGTGGTGAGGTCTGTTAGGATTCAGTTTGTGATACCTCAGAGTTCTGGGGTTCTATCATGGTGGAAATTGTACTTTCTACTATGGTTCAGTGTACCGAGTATAAAGCAGATGCTCAGAGTGGTTTTATTCACTCTTGTGACTTCTGCCATGATAATCGCCACACATTATTCTGGACGTATATGCCATGATGCTTGAGTGACTTGGCTCTTGCGATTTAGCTCTTAAAATTCTCCAGATGACTTACACATGGGTGCAAGAGAATACAGAGTTGGGCTTGGCTGGTAGAAGACAGAACCGCTGCAGTCTGATAGGAAACTGCATCAATGTCTAGTCAGAGCAGCTCTTCCCTGTGCCAGACAGTGCTACCAATGCCGACAGATCAAGATGATGATGGATAAACAAGCAATCAGTGGTTGGCAGCCAAGGCAAGGAGTAGAGGACGTTCCAGCTGCATCCTCGGATGAAATTCTGACGGTGAACTCGTCTGTCATGGCGTTTTGTGACGAAGGATTTCATCGTCGCTGCAAATTGTTCTGCAGGTTACAGTTTCAGTTGTTATCAGCAGAAGAAGGTACCGAAATCAGATCCCCTGTCGCGAAGGTTGTTTGCCAAGACCAGCACAGTTGTTGATTTCGGTTTGCCGACTGGAGTGGATGTAGGAAGCAGAGTCCTATGCAAATTTGAATCCGACCCGATCTCTCTCCCTCCGCACCCACCCTCGACCCCGTAAAAGTCGCTGCCCGGCGTCTCCGCGGCAACGCAAATCAGATTCCGCGCCGCCGCCGCCGGGAACAATGAGCAGACTCTCCGCCTGCCTGAACCCACCCGCCACAACGATGACGAATATATCCACTTCCGTACTCGCCGCCAGCTTGAACCAACCGGTCATAACGGAGTTGTCCACCTCCGAGCCCCTCCCGCCATGGATCCTCCTCGAGACAAGGGTCTACTTCGCCCACCGCGACAACTCCAGCACGGCCAGCGCCAAGACGAGCAGAGGCCACGACATCGCGGCATCCATCTGCTTCGCCGATCCTCCCGCCCTCTCCTACCTCTGCCTGTACTGTCCCACCCTCTCGACGACCAACTTCGTCGGCGAGCCCCGCGTCATCCGCTCCGAGAAGCAGTTCCTCCTCCTCCACCTGCCCTTCACCTGGACCACCAGCGGGGTCCTGAATAGATCAGACGAGTATTACATGTACCAGGTGATCCAGGGGACGCCCAAGCTCTCCCGCATCCCGGACCCGGATCCTCGTGCGCTCCTCATGCCGGAGGATCTCGGCATCTACTGCGCCGACGACGCCGCCGGAGAATACATTGTCGCCGGTCTCTGCCCGGCACGACGTGTCCACGAGGGACATGAGCTCCACCTGTACTCGTCCAAGTCCAATGCCTGGACCATGAAACCTACTCGCTTGGAGAACCCGAGGTTCGAGGAGCATCTTCCTGTTACACCGCACAAGGTGATCTCGCTTGGAGGAAGCCTGCTCGGCTGGGTCGATCTCTGGAAGGGCATTCTGGTTTGCGACGTGCTCTCTCACCGTGTGTTGCTGCGGTTCATCCCGCTTCCTTGGAGGCTGCCTGGGAACACCTCCGAGCATCTGGGCCCATGGAAGTTCCTGGACGTCGCTTGCGCCAACGGATTGCTCAAGCTCATCGAGATCGAACATTTTCAGATTGTACAGCCTGCGCGCGAAAAAACCATGGCCACGTATGATCTTCCGGATACGATCTACGACGAGGATGATCCACACTCCGTGGGGCGTAAGGATGATGATCACGTGGAGGCTCCTAAATTGTTTGGTTGGAGGTCCATCGTGTGGAACAGAGCGCTTTCTGAGAACTGTTGGCGGAAGGGGTGCAATGTTCAGTTTTATGACATATTGGCTAACAACCCAAGCCCTTCTGACTTGTTACCGTCTTACCCCAACCTGAGCATCCATGGTGACGATGTTGTCCACGTGAAAGCCTGGGTGAGGTTGGACGTCTCAAAGACACACATGGTCTCTATTGACATGAGAAGCAATACACTGAAAACATTGGTACCTTGTGCTGCTGCTAAACTGGATGCCTACTGCCCCCACTTCCCTTGCGTGTTGTCAAAATATCTGAGCAACTCTCCAGGTAATTACTGAGCAGGTTGCATTACTTATGATGACTAATTGAATACTACAATGATTTGTCTTGAATTTAACAGCTTTTTGTGTGCCTACGAAATGCAGGTTTGCCCGAGGTTGTACAAGCAAGTAACTATGAGAATGCAGCTCCGCCCCAGATTATTCAAGCAAGCCACTCTCAGAACATAACTGAAAATGAATGCCGAAGGCAAGTTTAACTCTTTCGAGAGAACTTCCATACTGTCAAGATCTCCACTGTCTCTTTTTAAATGAAGTTTGAGGTCTTATCTTTCTTGGAACTTCTGTTTCAGGTATTGCGCCCTGGATGTAATCGGTGCGCCAAGTCAAACCCAGAATGGTGGGTCGAACATTGATTTTCCATTGGTATGTCTCTATTTGTATATCCTATGGCAGAAGTGTCCATTTTTCATCTCCGTTCAGTTAAATTGACAGCCTAGATGTTTCCTTTCCAGGCACCTCAGCAGAGCTTTGGCTTGTGGGATATGATGGCTGGCTACAATAGGAGTCACCGTGAGTATGCTGATGGCACAGGCCCAATCTATGGCAACAACCAGTGGTCATGGCCAGTGCAGCAGCAGCCAACATACCTACCTAATTTCGTACCTCATCCCAGTTGGTTCTCACCAGGATCAGGTATAACATTACTGAAGACTTCTTTGTACAGCTATCTTGAAATGATTCTTCCTGTTAAAATTTGTTTGCTCTTGGAAATTTTAAACCTTCCAGATCTTTATAGTCATGATTTTAGGAATATATATTTAATTGATCACCAGGCTGTCATTCTTGCTATATATTATACTGCCAGTGTAGCACGATAAGATGTTGTACATTTTTGTACCCAATTATCTTGGATATACAAAGTTGGTTAATGGCATACAAGTGCTCGGCACCTTGTTTCGGAGCCTTGAAGTTTTGCAAAACGTCATGATCTTATGAATTAATCATGCTAAAACGATCTTTGTAATGATAATGACCATTTATTCAAGTTGTGGCTCCGATAGTAATTTTTACCTTTCAAATTTGAAAGAGGAGGGAGCTTCTCTTGAGCATCATTATCAACGGGAATAGTGTTGAAGTAACAAAATTTAGTCATAAACTTCATTTGTATTTTTCCAAATGAATAATAGAGACCATCACCTGAAGTAGTTCTTTTCTTAGAAGGGCATAGAAGCCTGCAGCTGCACATGAAGTTGGTGTGGTGAAACTTAGTGTAGCTTTTAGCTTATGATGTGATTATGAAGGAGACTAACAATTTTCACCAGCTCATGGTTTAAAAAGACTTTTATAGTACTACTTGTCTTACATGAAATCCACAGTACTTGAATTTTTGTGGACGTAATAATTTGAGTTCTTGACTCCTGCTAACTCTGCTTTTTCTAAAGGTGGTGAATCCCCAATGAACATTCATCCAGCATACTCTGTTTTCAACACAGCCGCATTTCGACGGATGACGCATCCACCTCCATCACAGGCATTTGTGCTGCCAACACCTTTCAGCACACAGTTGCCGCCAATACTTCCTCCAGTCATCCAGCCCCCGGTCATCCAGCCCCCGGTGGCTGGCCACTATCTTGGCAGCGGACACCAAATGCCACATCGACACTCACCTTATGAACTCCCCAGCCAAACTGTTTATTATCCTTACTAGGTGGCGTACCACATTGCGTTGTTGGGACGTCAACTCTTGTTCAGATATGGTTTGGAGTTGCCATCATGGAATGTTTATGGAACTCTTTTCCCTATTTGATGATGTGGGGTATTGGTGTTGTAGGTGAATAGTTGCAACTGTGTTGGTACGTCGCATCTTTGCTTATGGACGGTTCATATCCAGCGAAAAACCGGGCGAAAAATGCTGCATACATGGCCAAAAAAGACACCAAGCCACAACTCAAGCGGGCAAGTGAACAACTCCCAAACACCCACGACCACAAAATGGTATGAAAAACACTCCCTACATGAGACCAGGCGCTCGACTTGAGAGGGGGATTGCTAACTGGCGGTCAGGCATACTACATCGATTCAGACATACAAGGACTACTAGTACTGAAGTAATAACAAAAAAAGATAATGCAGAGTTGGGACAGAAACTGTGGTGTGTGGTCTATTATGGTTCAGTTTAAGATGCCTCAGAGTTCTGTCGTTCTCTCAGAGTGGAAACTGTGATTGCTACTATGGTGCAAGTATAAAACAGATGTTCTAAATGGTTAATCTCTTCACCTTGTGGCTGCTGCCTCCACCTTGATGGCTTGATGCTTGAGCAACTTAGCTCTTGCGATGTAATCCTCGAGGTCTAGCATGTGCCTGGAGCTCTTGAAATCCTCCAGAGGACTTACACATGGGTAGTGTTAATGCATTTTCACATACAACCACGAGTATCTTGTGGCTGTCGGACCAGCTCTTCCCTGTGCCAGACATTGCCACACCGATGCTGACGGATCAAGTGTGATGGATAAACAAGCAAAATCAGTGGTTGGCAGCCAAGGCAAAGGAGGAGTGGAGCACCTTCCAGCTGCATCCTCGGAGGAAATACTGACCGTGAACTCGTCTGTCATGGGCTCATGGCGGTTTCCGCCAAGGGTTTGTTCATGTTCGCAAGAAGCTTACCGGATTCAGACGTCCCGTGTGTCATGGTGCCGTATTGCCGACGGGTTGCTTTCGGTTCGCCGACTGGTGCTGCCGTGCTGGAGTGCGCAAAGCCTCTGCAATGCCCCAAACTGAGAGGGCTGCCGTGCCAAGTTACAGTTAGCGTTGCTTTCACCCTTGGTTTACTCGATCGTGCTGGTCTCGGGTCGCACTGCGATACCGCACACATCCAATGTTTCTGTTTCTCTACTTCCGTGTCCTTCTCTTTCTGGTGGTAGGCAAGTCCTGCATTTTCTCTTCCTTTTTCTACCTGACACTTGGATTACTTCGACGCAAGGATTGCAAAATTCACCCTGTGTTTGTTCTTTTTTTTTCCACGGTTGCAGTAACTGACCACATGTTCCACTTGGTGACCTAACTTAACTGAACTGTGCAATAATTATACTGTGTGTTCAGTATGTTTTTTCGAAGAAAAACCACGCACCGATAATTGCAATCCATGATACCTAGTCTTAAACTAGCCTTTTTTTTCTTTTGACTTACGCAATCCAAGAATTTTTCGACAGAGTGTAATACAGTAATATCATATCAAGATGATATCAACTACACATAACGAGAATGCACATATCCACATTATTATACTATAAAAGGTGAAGGAAAAAAACAAGCAGCAAAGATCCACGGCGAGCAACAATCGCTGGTCATTATACTTGATAACACATGGACTCCGATAATGGTTCTTCAAAAGCAATGCAAAGCTTGATCGCGATTTTTCATTCTGAAAATCAAGTCTGAACAATCCAAACAATGCCCTTAACATGGGACGGTGCGAAAACACCAGCATTGTCAAGTCCAACCAGACCGTCAAACCTAATTTTTTTAGAGAGTGCTCAGACCTAATATTTTCATCTTGGACCACAAGACAAAGACCGGGTACTCACGAAAGCACTAGGACAAAAAAAAGTCACATGTGTAACTGCCACCTTGGCCCACTAAACACGGTTTTGGCGCTTGGATCGTGATGTGGACATGCCATGCTGAAAGGATCGGTATGGTTGACTAGGATTAGTGAATAAGCCGACTAACATATTTTATTCTTCTTCTCGATGTTAGAGACACAAGTAAACAAAGGTTGTCTATATGTCCAACTAGATAGACAACCTATATGGCAAACTCACAAGCTATACAAATACCGAAAGAAACAAGTAAGTAAAGGTAGCAGATAACCACAAGATGGAGACGAGGATGTAATTCATGATGTTCATTCCCGCTGGAAGCCTGTCTTTGTTGGAGAGGGGTGGCGACACAAAGGCCACTGATGTCTACTACACACTTCTATTCTTATAGATTTGTTGGGGCTCCAAGCGCAGAGGTTTGTAGGACAGCGGCAAATTTCCCTTAAGTGAGTAACCCAAGGTTTTATCGAATCCACGGGAGGTAGAGGTCAAAGATATCCCTCTCAAGCAACCCTGCAATTAAGATACAAGAAGTCTCTTGTGTCCCCAACACATCTAATACAATTGTCAGTTGTATAAGTGCACTAGTTCGGCGAAGAGATGGTAAAATGCAAGTGATATGGATGGTAAAAGGTAATTTTGTAATTCTGTAATAAAAATGGCAGCAAGAAAACAAGTGACAAAAGTGACTAAAAATGGTGTATCAATGCTTGGAAACAAGCCCTAGGCTTCATACTTTCACTAGTGACTACTATCAACATCATTAACATAATTAAACACATGATAGTTCCCACAAAAATACATGCGTGGTAGACGTTACTCGGAGATCATTCTTTTGTGGATCAAATAGGATGAGAATTGCATAGGGCTACGAAAAGCACACCTTAAAGTTCGTATTCCACATCTATGGACACTTCATGCTGTCACTATCCGCATCCAAAGATAGTACTAACAAACACCACAACCTATTTCTTGAATAGTCTCTTTCTTAAATAACACAAGCATCAAGAAACCTCATGATCTATTCAATCCAACAAATAAAGAACAAATTCATGATGAAGATCCTTCCAATCTATTATCCATATAGTCACACACGGCACCCATCCTGTCACCGAGGTACCATGATCACAATGGTGGCTCTGGAAATTATACTAAATAACACCACTTGAGCAACATCATATCCATTACACATAGGGAAACATCATGTATTCAACTACACTAACAAAGCTCATGATCACAACGAAGATCACATCATGGGAGAGAGAGATAACCACATAGCTACTTGTATAAGTCTCAGTCCTGGTGAGGGACTACTCCCTCCTCATCGCGGGAAGCAGCGGTGTCGATGGAGATGGCTCCGGCGGTCGATCCCCCCTCCGGCAGGGTGCCGAAACAGGATCAATCTGACCCCCGAAACTTGTCGGTGATGACGGCGGAGCTCTGTTGCGTATTTGGGAAAATCCTTCGGGCGTTAGGGATTTTTCGTCGGGGATGATTTTATAGACGTCGGAGGCGGCCGAGGGGGTGCCCACAGGGCAGGGCGGATCCCACCCGCGGGCTGCCCTAGGCCCGCGGAAGGGGGCCACCCCTGGCCTGTGGGTGCCCCCCCAGGTCGCCCTTTTGGCTCCGATCTTCATTTGTCCAATAAAAATCCCCGTAAATTTTCGTCCAATTCCGAAAATATTTTCAGAAGTAACTTTCTGTAACAAAAACATGACAAAAACAGGGAACTGGCACTAGGCATCTTCTCAATAGGTTAGTCCGACAAAATGCATAAAAATGATGTAATATGATATTAAAAACATGTGACAACATCACAAAACTAGCATGGATCACTCAAAAATTATAGATATGTTTGAGACGTATCAGCATCCCCAAGCTTAACTCCTACTCGTCCTCGAGTAGGTAAGTGATAACAAAATATTTTTTAATGAGACATGCAACCAACACAAACATGATCAAGATAGTAGTGTAAAGCATAGGATGTGAATGAAGTGATACAAAACAATTGTCTATAGTTGATAGCAAGAAAGCAATGAATAACCAAGTTGAATCATTCGATCAAAATCTTTAATAAATAGTACGTTAAAGACATGAAAGCAATGTGATCCACATATTTGATTAATTCTCAAAGTTAACAATTCCATGACAGAAGTGTTTGAGAATCAAAACACAGAAGATGCAAGTTTTAGCAAAAAGCTTCAACTTCCAACGGTAAAGTCAATATAAAGATTCATGTTTAATCTGACAATGCAATATGATCAGTGATACCTAGGATCAATGCTAGATGTTTGCTTTGGTAGAGATAGAAGGAAGAGGAAAACTGACTCAACATTAAAAGTAAAAGAAAGGCCATTCGCAGAGGGAAGCAGGGATTAGTCATGTGCTAGAGCTTTTTATTTTTATGAAACAGAAGTAAAACAATTTTGAGACATGCATGCTTTCGTCAACGACTTCACAACAGAGAAGCTATCTAGTCCCCCATAACAAGCAAGGCTTTTAGACTTGTGAGAGCAGCTGGTTTTTTAGAGGAGCGAGTATGCTCTTCTTTCTCCTTGGTTTCACCACTGTCCAATGTTTGATATGATTTCTATGATTTGCATTGCGCGGAGGAGAATGGTGAGTTATAATTATATTTTGTTTAAGCTGATCTCGGGTTGATTCAAGTGAAGACGTAATCCATTGATGTCTACTACACACTTCTATTCTTGTAGACTTGTTGGGCCTCCAAGCGCAGAGGTTTGTAGGACAGCGGCAAATTTCCCTTAAGTGAGTAACCCAAGGTTTATCGAATCCACGGGAGGTAGAGGTCAAAGATATCCCTCTCAAGCAACCCTGCAATTAAGATACAAGAAGTCTCTTGTGTCCCCAACACACCTAATATAATTATCGGTTATATAGGTGCACTAGTTCGGCGAAGAGATGGTAAATGCAAGTGATATGGATGGTAAAGGGTGAATTTGTAATTCTGTAATAAAAATGGCAGCAAGAAAACAAGTGACAAAAGTGACTAAAAACGGTGTATCAATGCTTGGAAACAAGGCCTAGGCTTCATACTTTCACTAGTGACTACTCTCAACATCATTAACATAATTAAACAAATGATAGTTCCCACAAAAATACATGCGTGGTAGACGTTACTCGGAGATCATTCTTTTGTGGATCAAATAGGATGAGAATTGCGTAGGGCTACGAAAAGCACACCTTAAAGTTCGTATTCCACATCTATGGACACTTCATGCTGTCACTATCCGCATCTAAAGATAGTACTAACAAACACCACAACCTATTTCTTGAATAGTCTCTTTCTTAAATAACACAAGCATCAAGAAACCTCATGATCTATTCAATCCAACAAATAAAGAACAATAGAGTTACACACGGCACCCATCCTGTCACCGAGGTACCATGATCACAACGGTGGCTCCGAAAATTGTACTAAATAACACCACTTGAGCAACATCATATCCATTACACATAGGCAAACATCATGTATTCAACTACAATAACAAAGCTCATGATCACAACGAAGATCACATCATGGGAGAGAGAGATAACCACATAGCTACTTATATAAGCCTCAGCCCCGGTGAGGGACTACTCCCTCCTCATCACGGGAAGCAGCGGTGTTGATGGAGATGGCCCCGGCGGTCGATCCCCATCCCGGCAGGGTGCCGGAACAGGACCTTCTGAACCCCCAAAACTTGTCGGCAATGGCGGCGGAGCTCTGTTGTGTATTTGGAAAAAATCCTTCGGTGGTTAGGGTTTTTGCGTCGGGGGTGATTTATAGGCAAAAGGGCGTCGCGAGGAGGTCTCCGAGGGGCACATACGGGTCTCGCCCGCGGCCCCCCTTAGACCCGCGTGGGGAGGCCGCCCCTGCCATGTGGGCCTCCCCCAGGGTCGCCCTTCTGGCTCCCTTTCTCATTTGTCCAATAAAAAATCCTCGTAAAATTTTCGTCCAATTCCGAGAATATTTCCAGAAGTAACTTTCTGCAACAAAATCAGCACAAAAAAGGGAACTGACACTGAGCATCTTGTCAATATATTACTCCAATAAAATGCCTTAAAATGATATAACAAGATGGCAAAAACATGTGACAATGACATAAAACAAGCATGGATCACTCAAAAATTATAGATACATTTGATACGTTTGAGACGTATCATCCATCGACACCGGGTGAAAGGGGGGAAATGACCTTGCTCGTCACAAGTTATATCTAGCTCTGTACTGCTCCCTCATGAGCTTAAAAATAGTGGCACAAAAAGGAGTATTTTGAATTTTTAAAGATAGCACATGACAAATTTAATTGGAATGGCAGGAAATACCATGCATAGGTAGATATGGTGAACTCAGCTGACAAGATAGTTTGGCTTTGGTATTTGGATGCACGAGTGAACCATACACTCAGTACGAATTTTTGGGCTTAGCAAAGAAGGTATTTGAAGCAAACATCTAACATTAACCGGTAACAGAGTAGCATAAGACATTTATCAATCATAACCATAAAAGCTCCACACCGTCTCCAATGTTGACCAAACAATTCTTTTGATGGAAAGATTAGCTTAAAGAATTAACAACTATGAAACACCACATAGTTTCAAATTTTTAACAGTATTTCTTTACTAATCAATTCCACTCAAATAACCAGCAAGTTTAAGCATTCATCCTAATATCTCAAAACAAATGAGAAGCATCAAGTATCCACACTATGATCTACAGGACTATGCAGGATTTCATTTCATTCCAATATCACATGGATAGGATTTTATCGCTCTAACAAATTAAACAAGCAACCATAGCAACTCTCTAACAAATATAAGTGAAGAACAAGAGAGTTTAACATCAACAACTAGCATCTCTAAACAAGATAAAAGTTAAAAGCGAGAGCTTACTAGCAAACAAACAGTATCTAAGAATACTCAACAAGATATAAGCGAAGCAAAGGAGTATTCAAATGAAAAGGCGGAGCGTGTCTCTCTCCCACACAAACAAAGCAAGGATCCAACAAGCATATGACCAGCAAACAAAAAAAAAATAAAACTGAAAGTAAAAAGACGCTCCAAGCATAGCACATAATATGTAAAGTGATAAAAACAAAGTTTAACGAAGACGACCTTATGATAGTCAATAAAGATGAGGGGATGCCCAAGGCATCCCCAAGCTTTGACTCTTGATGGTTCTTGATATTTAGAGGGGGTACCATGGGGGCATCCCCAAGCTTGAGCTTTGATTCATCTTCAATTTCTTCATGTTCCTCTCCTTTGGAACTTAAAAACTCTATTCACACAAAACTTCTCATAAACTGATTAGAGGGTTAGTGCTCATAAATTAAAATGCACATGTGTTCAACTAAAGAAAAAAATGCAAACAATTTTATTGGGAATTAGCTACTGTTTACTAAGCCTCAGTGTGGCACTCCTTTTCTAGAGTATCACATTTGACGATAGTACAAGAGACGAATACAAATAAAAGCAGAATCTGTCAAAAACTGAACAGCCTGTAAAGATCGAATTGTTCGAGGCACTTCTGTAGCTCAAATCAGAAAAGTCAAAACTAATGAAAGATAGCTAAAATTATCAGGCTTGCTGTCTAAAACTTTAAGAAAAATAAAAATTCATAGGATTTTTAGATTTTCGTGCAACAGGCGCACAGAATTTGTTTTTGGACAGCAACACAATACCTCGCACTTTCAATGCATTAGAGGCTAAACTTGGCACAAAACCAAAAGAAAAAGATACAATGAAGTTTCTACAGAGGTAATAACTTCATGACTCAAGAAAAGCAAAAAACAAACTGAAAATAAAAGATGGGTTGCCTCCCAACAAGCGCTTTTTTAACGCCTTTTAGCTAGGCGCAATGCCAAATATCAAGTTTTTTCGGAGGTCTTTGCAACATCAAGAGCATAGCTTGACCTTATGATTGATTCCAAAGGAAACTTCTTTATCTTTCTAGGGAAGTGTTCCATACCTTTTTAAGGGGGAACTGAAACCTTATATTTCCCTCTTTCATATCAATAATCGCACCAACAGTTCTCAAAAACGGTCTTCCCAAAATAATAGGACAAGAAGCATTGCACTCAATATCCATAACAATAAAATCAACGGGAACATAATTATCATTAACAAAAATAAGGACATCATCAACTCTACCCAAAGGTTTCTTTTTAGAAGAATCAGCAAGATAAACATTTAAGTAGCACTCTTCCAAAGGATTTAAATCAAGCATATTATAGAAACTTTTAGGCATAACAGAAACACTTGCACCAAGATCACATAAAGCATTGCAATCAAAGTCATTTATTTTCATCTTAATAGTGGGTTCCCAACCATCTTATAACTTCCTAGGGATAGAGGTTTCAAGCTTTAGTTTTTCTTCCCTAGCCTTGATAAGAGCATCGGTAATGTGTTTGGTAATGGCAAGATTTATTTTACTAGCATCCGGCATCTTAGCAAGTTTTTGTAGGAACTTAATGACTTCAGTAAGATTGCAATTATCAAAATCAATTTCATCATCTTTAAATAAACTAGGAGGATCCTGTTTAGTGGTTTGGATAGTATAAACTTTAACAGTTTTCCTATTTATTTCAGCAATTCTAGCTTCTTCAGCCTCTCTAGCCCACCTAGCTTTCAAGAGAGCCATCATCCTTTCATTTTCATTAATTTGAAGAGAGATAGCATTTAAAGATCCATTATGTTTATCTTGATTTGGAGTGGTTCTAATTTTCAAAATTTCAACATCATGAGCAAGAACGTCTACTTTAGAGACTAGACTATCCAGTTTTTCCAACTTCTCTTCAACAATTTTGTTAAAAGCTTTTTGCGAAGTGATAAATTCCTTTAAAACATTTTCAAGATTAGAGGACAAATTCTTATTAGGATTATAATAATTACCATAGGAATTACCATAAAAGTTGCCATTATTGGGAGGATAAGGCTTATAGTTGTTACTACCAAAATTATTTCGATAAGCATTATTGTTGAAGTTGTTTCTATTAAGAAAATTAACATCAACTTGATCCTTTTCTTGGGCAATTAATGAAGCAAGTGGAAAATTATTGGGATCAATATTAGACTGATTGGTAGCAAGCATAGACATAATCAGTGTCGTGGGGTTACTCTTTGACTACCCCACGGTGGTGATACCTGGGTCACGCCAAGTCCATCAACCCTATGGCGAGGGACCAAGGAAGGCCCAAGGAGGACGACGTGCGGCCCAAGACAGTCGGCGATAGGCTATCAGAGTCGTTCATCCTGTAAGTGCCATCGGCACCGTTCACCCGAGACCCAGCCTATCATATAAAGGCTGGGAGGGTCTTTCGTCTAGGGTAAGCAAGAAACTAGGCAACTCACCGCATAGGCATAGACGCCATCTTCAAACCCTAGCGAGATTGCCATCTCGCCATTGTAGCCACGCTCATCAGCAATAACCAGACAAGCAGGAGTAGGGTGTTATCCTCCGGGAGCCTGAACCTGGGTAAATCGCCCCCTGTTAGCCGTCGTGATCACCAACGTTCATCTTCCTCCCCTTCAATCAACCCGGGGTACTCGACCCAGGGATTTGCCGAGCCCTAACCTCGTCAATTGGCGCCGTCTGTGGGAAAGAACGAGCGTTGGAACCATGGTCGCTCCGGCTCCATCAACCTTGAAGACCGGCGCCTGCACCGGTCTGACCAGCTCCCTCGAGTACGTCAGCCACCCGCCGGCTCATCGCCTGGCGTACGCTGAACTGAGTGAAGGTACGTGGATCACTTTTGGTACCATGCGTTACCTCATAAACAGCTACGGAACGCTCCGATCTACGGTGGCCGCGCTACGCGCGGAGGCGACACCCGCGTCTGCATCGACTACGTCGACCACGCCCTCACCCGCCGTAGAGATCGCATCTGCTGCGAACGCAGCGATTGCATCTTCGACCGCCGCGAAGATCGCATCTGCCTCGACTACGTCAACCACGTCTTCTTCGACTGCCAAGAGGAACGCATCGGCCGCGACCCCGGCGCGGATCAAGTCTACTTCGACCACCTTGACCGCGTCACGGGCAAGGCCAGGATCTGCATCGACTCCGACTGCGTCAGCCACGCCTTTGCGCCGCGAGATCGGTCGCAAGCCAATCGAACCCGCGTACACGACAGTGACTTCACTCCTCGCGTCCGCGGTGAAGGCCGCGAAACTCTACGGAAAGAACCTCGACGGTAATTGTGGTACCCACCACGTTGGAGCCATTTTCGACTCCGAGCACGGCTCGGATGAAGGAAGCAGCAGTGGAAGCATCAACCCCACTCGCCAGATCTACCCCGCGCAAGTCTACATGACCGGCCCAGTGCGGACCAACGGCGGCAAACCCGTATACCCACTGGAGGTGGTCATGCCGGACCAGACGCGGCTCACCATCACCCGCGACATGGCAATCAAAGCCCTGAAGCACGTTGAGGAGGGTACTACCCAACACCAGACGCACCCCGAGAGGACCTTTTGGCGGTCCAGTATCTGCTGCGGAAGGAAGGCGAACGACTCCGCGCAGAGAAGGCCTAGCTACTCCGACGCAAGGAGGAAGCCGACGCGGCGAGTGCCAGGAGGGCCGCTTACTCGTTCACTGCTGCCTCGACAGAGGTTTCGCAAGGAGCAAGGCACCACATGCCCCGCGTGCCCTGGATGACAGAGGCCGAACGCGCTGGAATTACCCGCAACCTCGATTCGTCATTCATGACCGAAGACGCGGACGGGATACCCGTCCCCAAGACACCCGGAGCTGCCCTCATGGCAGTCGAAACATATCTGCGACTGACGCAGCCGCCTGAGGGTGACGCCCGCGCTCTCCTCCACAAGCAGCAAATCATGTCCATCAAAGCAGTCGAAGAGGCTCTGGCAAACAAGGCGCCAGCAGAAAGGGCACAGGAAAATCGGGGTCGCCGCAACCGCGAACCCGCAGCACTCGCAGCCCCAGCTCCAAGACAGCCACGACAGCTGCAGCCAGGCGAAGACCTCCGCAACGTCATCGCGCAGAGGACGGTAGACCGCAACCACACCCAGCGGACGGTCCGCACGCCCAATGCTGACGACCACGACGACAGCGACTTCGAGCCACGCGGCGCCCCATGCTTCAGCTTCAACATCCGCGACACAAGAATGCCCAAGGGCTTCAAGCTCATGGCATAAGCAGTCAAGTACGACGGAAAGCAGGACCCGAGAGACTGGCTGGAGGACTACCTCATAGCCTGCAGTTGCCAGGGCGGTACTTCGACTACAGCCATGCAGTACATCCAGCTGATGCTCACAGGATCTGCACGCGGGTGGCTCAACTCTCAACCCAAGGACGCCTTCAGCACGTGGGACGAGTTCGCGGATGCCTTCGTCAAGAGCTTCCTGGGGACGTACTCAAGGCCGACAACTTTCGTCGAACTCCAAGCATGCAAGCAAGGGCGGGACGAGCCGCTCCGGTCGTACATCCAGCGGTGGACCTTGCTCCGCAACACCATGGAACCTACCTCGGAAGACCGGGTGATGGATGCCTTCATGCACGGCGTCTACCGCCGCGACCTCCGCGAGGAATTTGGTAGGCTCCGGCCGAGAAGCATGATCGACCTCATGAAGATAGCCAACCAGTGGGCAGACGGAGAGGACTCGGTCCGTGATACTCCACGAGACGAAGCCGGACCAAACAACTGGCGGGAAGGACGCCAGAAGAAGAAGCCGCGTTACCACGGCAACGACTCAATAGAGTTAGTAGCGGCGGGATTCGAAACCCCCCGCGAGGATGAAGCATACGACAGCAGTCGCCAGTACAGGCAGTACAGTCGAAGCGGCGACGACCAGAGTCGCCAATACAACCGAAGCAGCGGCAACACCTACCGTGGCGACGGGAGCCGCAAGCGAGAGTGGCAGAGGCCCACGCTGACTCCGGAAGAAGAGCTAGAGCAACCCTGCAAGCACCACATGTTCAGGAATCCGGAAACGGGCAAGTGGGGATCCCGTCACCTGTTGAAGGACTGCAAGAAGGCACGCAGCATATACCAGGCGATGCAGAAGATCGTCGCCCAGCCAGCCACGCAGTTGGCTCTCCCAGCAGCACCCGCAGCGCAGCCAGTCGCGCAGTTGGCCCTCCAAGGAGCACCCGCACCCGCACCTGCAGTCGCCAATCCAGCACAGGCAGCAGGAGTTTTTTATCCGCAGCAGCAGCCGCAGCAAGAAGCCCCTGACGCATATCCAGCGGCACGCGGACAGATCAACATGATACAGAAGGGGCGCCCTTCAAACAGGACCCAGAAGACCATCACCCGCCAAGTCTATCAGGCTGTAACCTGTCCACCTGCAGTACCCGAATACCTGAGAGGGTCAGAGACACCAATCACGTTCTCCAGAGCAGATCACCCGCCTGCGGTACCACGACCCGGGCACGCCGCTCTGGTAGTCGAAGCTCTGATCGGGGATTACACCTTGAAAAAGGTGTTCATGGACGGAGGCAGCGGCATCAACATCATCTTCGCCGACACCCTCAGAAGAATGAACAGGCCAACAACAAACTTGACGCCATCAGGGACCACCTTCCACGGCATAGTACCAGGGCAAGCAGTCACGCCCATGGGAGCAATCACACTCGACGTCATCTTCGGCACACCCGACAATTTCCATAGGGAGGCGATCGACTTCGAGGTAGTCGACTGGAAATCGCAGTACCATGCGATACTCGGGCGCCCAACCTTTGCCAGATTCATGGCGATACCTCATTACGCCTATCTGATGCTCAAAATGCCCGGACCCAAGGGCGTCATCACGGTGCACGGCGACTTCAACCGCTCCGACAGCTGCGACCGCGAGTTCAGCGAAATCTCTGAGTTCTTCGGAATGGAGGAACATCTTGCGATGATGGCGGTCGACAACGACAAAACCATCTTCCCGCCACGCAAAAAACCAGCTAAGGAATCTGCCTTCAACGCGACTGATGACACAAGAACTCATCAAGTCCACCCGACGGATGCCAGCAAGACAGTCAAGGTGTCGGCGGGCCTGCCTATCGCATAGGAAGGCGCGCTCGTCGAGTTCCTACGGGAGAACTGGAATATCTTTGCCTGGCAACCTTCTGACATGCCAGGCATACCCAACGAACTCGCCGAGCACTCTTTACGCATCCACAAGGACGCCAGACCCGTCAAGCAGACCATGCGACGCTTTTCGGGTCCCAAACGAGACGCCATCAGTAAGGAAATCGACCGGCTGCTTCACGCTGGGTTCATCCGAGAGATCAAGGACTCGGACTGGGTAGCGAACCCGGTCCTGGTGGAGAAGAAGAAGACGAAGAAACTCCGCATGTGCGTCGACTTCACCGCCATTAACAAATGCTGCCCCAAGGATCATTTTCCGCTCCCGCGGATAGACCAGATCATCGACTCGACTGCAGGCTGCGCGCACCTATCCTTCCTGGACGCGTACTCCGGGTACCAGCAGATCAGGATGAAAGTCGAAGATGAAGAGAAGACTGCGTTCATCACACCCCACGGTGTGTTCTGCTACCAGATGATGCCCTTCGGGTTGAAGAACGCTGGAGCCACATACCAGCGCACGATGCAAGCTTGCCTGAAGGAGCTAATAGGAAAGATCGTACAAGTCTACGTCGACGACATAGTCATCACCACTCGAACGGAGGACAGTTTAATTGCTGACCTCCGCAAAGTCTTCGCCGTACTCAACGAGTACCAGATCAAGCTGAATCCGGACAAGTGTGTCTTCGGCGTGCCAGCCGGAGAACTGCTCGGGTACCTCGTCTCGGCAAGAGGAATCGAAGCCAATCCTGAGAAAGTGCAAAACATACTCGCAATGCCAGCACCGACCAAGCTTCATGAAGTGCAACGCCTGGCCGGCCGAGTCGCAGCTCTCAGCCGGTTCATTAGTAAGTTGGGAGAAAAGGCCCTGCCTTTCTACCAACTGATGAAAAAGGCAGACAAATTCGAATGGACAGAAGAAGCGCAGGACGCGTTCGACAAGCTCAAGAAAACCCTCACGACTCCTCCAGTACTGGTGGCGCCAATGGAGAATGAGCCGCTGTACCTTTACGTGTCAGCCACAAACAGAGTGGTCAGCACAGTACTCGTCGTCGAACGAGTAGAAGAAGGGCACAGCCACCCTGTTCAGCGACCAGTCTATTTTCTTAGCGAGGTGCTAACCCTCTCCAAGCAGCGATACCCGCACTACCAGAAGCTAGCGTACGGAGTCTTCATGACATCAAGGAAGGTCGTCCACTACTTCTCTGAGCACACCATCACGGTGGTAAGCTCCTCTGGGCTCTCCGACATCCTCACCAACCAAGCCGCGACAGGACGAGTCGCCAAGTGGGTTGTCGAGTTGGGACCCTGGGGGCTGAAGTATGCGCACCCGAAGGAAATCAAGGCTCAAGTCCTTTCAGAGTTCACCACAGAGTGGATAGAGGCCCAGCTGCCAGATGTACCCGACTTGTCCAACGCATGGACAATGTACTTCGACGGGTCCAAGAAGTTCAGATCGGCTGGGGCCGGAGTCGTCCTCATCTCACCCAAAGGCGACAAACTGAAGTATGTACTGCAGATGGACTTCCCAAAACCCTCTAACAATGAGGCAGAGTACGAGGCCCTAATCCACGGCATGCGGATGGCCAAAAATTGCGGCGCAACTCACCGCATGATCTACGGGGACTCCTACCTTGTCGTGCAACAAACCATGAAGCAATGTGACGCCATCGCCGACAACATGATAGCCTACAGGGACCTATACAACCAGTTGGAAGGCACCTTCGACGGCTGCGAGCTGCGGCACATCGGCCGCGAGAGCAACGAGGAAGCCGACACCCTCGCCAACCTCGGCTCGGACAAAGCATCGGTGCCACCCGGAGTCTTCCTCGAGTGCATCAAGCAACGCTCCATCAAGCTCCGGCCTGCGCCAGGACCCTCTACACCGACAACGAGCACCACCAACTCGCCCAGCGCGGAGGAGCCCATGGAGGTAATGCTGGTCGAACCTACATGGACAAGCCCATATCTGGCCTATATACTTCATGAGAGGGTACCAGCGAACCCAGTCGAAGCCAAGCGCGTCGTCCGCCGCTCCAAGGCTTTCACCGTCATCAACGGGGAACTCTACAAGCGAAGCATCTCAGGAGTCCTCCAAAGGTGCATCGACCCAGTCGACGGTCAAGCTATCTTACTCGAGATCCACGCAGGAATCTGTGGACACCACGCCAGCAGTCAAGCCTTGGTGGCCAAAGCCCTACGAGCAGGGTTTTACTGGCCCACAGCAATGCAAGACACAGAAGAACTCGTGAGGAAATGCATCGGCTGCCAGGAGTTCGCCAACAAGCCACATGCACCAGCATCAGCACTGAAGACCATACCACTCGCATGGCCCTTCGCTCAATGGGGGCTCGACATGGTGGGTCCACTCAAGAAGTCTTCTCCGGGCGGACATGCTCATCTCCTGGTGGCAGTCGACAAGTTTACGAAGTGGATCGAAGCCGTGCCCATCACAAGTTCGACCGCCTCCTCGGCAGTCAACTTTATCAGGTCGATCATCTTCAGGTTCGGCGTGCCACACAGCATCATCACCGACAACGGCACGAACTTCACAGCCGAAGAGTTCAAGGATTTCTGCTCTGAACAAGGCATCAAGCTCAACTATGCGTCTGTCTCGCACCCGCAGTCCAACAGACAAGTCGAGAAAGCCAATGGCCTAGTCGGCAAGGGCATCAAGAGGCGCCTGCGAGTCCCATTGAGGCGCGCTGCAGGTGCCTGGGTCGAAGAACTGCCATCAGTGCTGTGGAGTCTGCGCACCACGCCAAACAGATCTACACAGTACACGCCATTCTTCATGGTGTACGGCGCTGAAGCAGTCCTGCCGTGCGACATCAAGTTCGACGCCCCCCGAGTAGTGGCCTACGATGAGTCTGATACAGAGGAAGCACTCGAAGATGACATGGACACCTTGGACGAAGCACGCGACATCGCCCTTACCCGCACAGCCGTGTACCAGCAAGACCTGCGCAACTATCACGGACGGCGACTCCGGCCCAGAGCGTTCGTCCCTGGTGATCTTCTCATCCGTCTCAAGCAGAAGAAGGTGCACAAACTTGCCTCCCCATGGGAGGGTCCATACATCGTGACAGAAGCAATCGGCGGCGGAGCTTACCGCCTGAAAGACTCGAAGATGGGGACAGTCTGCAGCAACCCGTGGAACGTTGCGCAACTGCGCCGTTTCTACGCCTGATCGACCCCAATCTGTAACAATGTACAATGTCAAGAAGCGGCAGGTTTCAGACGCACTCTTTCCCTCGCCAGGGTACCTGAGGGGACTGGAAGGGTTTTAATGAGGCGGCCTGCTCGCAAAAATCAATAAAGTGATTTGAGGAACAAGCTCTCCCCTTTATTTTTATCAGCAAGCAACTCGAAAATACTCGGCCGCCACCCGAATCACTCGGGGGCTGCGCTGTACAGGTCTAAGTCAAAACCTAGGCCGCCACCCGACGCACTCGGGGGCTGCGCCACACAGGTTCCACTCGAAAATCCTCGGCCGCCACCCGAACCACTCGGGGGCTGCGTCGTACAGGTCTAAGTCAAAACCTAGGCCGCCACTCGACGCACTCGGGGGCTGCGCCACACAGGTTCCACCAGAAAAATCCTCGGCCGCCACCCGAACCACTCGGGGGCTGCGTCGTACAGGTCTAAGTCAAAACCTAGGCCGCCACTCGACACACTCAGGGGCTGCGCCACACAGGTCCCACTCGAAAATCCTCGACCGCCACCCGA
Organism: Puccinellia tenuiflora; assembly: GCA_012064385.1. NCBI lineage: Eukaryota > Viridiplantae > Streptophyta > Magnoliopsida > Poales > Poaceae > Puccinellia > Puccinellia tenuiflora. The sequence goes on along the minus strand of QRDG01000168.1, from coordinate 12,743 downwards.
ATCAATCGGGGGCTGCGCTGTACAGGTCTAAGTCAAAACCTAGGCCGCCACTCGACGCACTCGGGGGCTGCGCCACACAGGTTCCACTCGAAAATCCTCGGCCGCCACCCGAATCACTCGGGGGCTGCGCTGTACAGGTCTAAGTCAAAACCTAGGCCGCCACTCGACGCACTCGGGGGCTGCGCCACACAGGTTCCACTCGAAAACCCTTGGCCGTCACCCGATGCACTCGGGGGCTGCGCCACACAGGTTCCACTCGAAAAACCCTTGGCCGTCACCCGATGCACCCGGGGGCTGCGCCGTACAGGCCTAAGACAAAACCTTGGTCGCCACCCGACGAACTCGGGGGCCTCGCCATACAGGTTCCACTCGAAACGCCTTAGCCGCACTCGAAACACTCGGGGGCTGCGTCGCACAGGCAGCTCGACACACCTCGGCCGCACTCGATCCGCTCGGGGGCTGCGCCATACAGGTGTACAGAAGTCCACAAGATACAATTCATTCGCTCGGGGGCTACCCCCACCTCGACATGCAAACATTCATTTTTTCCACTGGGAAAATATTCTCGTTACAAGCTAACACTATACAACAACAGACTGTTATTCTTACTCTACAGGCTCCTCCTTTGGCGCATCAAGCGGCCCCACAAGTTGCTCACTGAAGGCCTGGACCTGCTGAATCATCTGACGCGCAGCCGCAAGAGTATCGGCGTAGTCACCTGCTCCAGGCAAGCCGTCAAGCACCTTGTCCAAGGGAAGATGGGGCCGGTGCATTCGAACGTACGCCAGCGCCACGTTCGCCCCGGCAATAAGCTGGGTGTGCACGACTTCCTTCAACGCCTTGACCTTACCCTCGCGGTACCTCTCCAGCAGCGCAGCCAGTCCGCTAGGCTGCTCGTTGTGCGGAAAGAACACCTTGTTGACCTGCAGGAGGGTGTTTCTGCAACCTTCCAAGAGCAAAGCAGCCCGCCGGGTGCGATCCAGCATCCTAGCAAGTACACTGCCCTTGGATTTGTCCGACCAAAATTGACGAGCTTCGAGTGAGTCACCGGCGGCTTCTCTATCCACTCGCTCGTCCACTCGACCCTGCTCGGCCTTCCGGTCAGCATTCACATCTGCAGGAAGACACAGCACTTAGCACAGTGAAAGCATAAAGAAACCAGAGCAAAGCGTCAGAAGACCAACCTTGCAGTTGTCGACTGATCAGGTCTATCTGGCCAAGAAGGAATTCTTCACACTGTGAGAACGGCGCAGCAGGCCGTGACTTCAAGCGCTCCAACTCCAACTCGGCGGTCCTCAACTTCGACTCAAGCTCAACGATCTAGTTCCTCATGTAAGTGATCACTCGCTGATCATTCACACTTCGCGCGTGGGCTGGAGCAGCTTGACGACGAGGGCGAGTGGGTGCAGCCGAAGAAGTATCCTCGTCCTCATCCGCACCAGCGGCCCCAGCAATCTCGGGAGTCTCACCCATCTCAGGCTGCCAATTTTCGACATTGTCAGGAAAATTCATATGACGCAAGACTCGAAGACAAAGATTATATTTCGACACTAGCATGTTCGCGGCCAAAAGACTTCGCAGATCATGAGTTTCATTACAGACCAAGTTCAAAAGAAGAAGAACCCTAAAACAAAGGAAACTACATTGCAGACTCCGACCGAGAACGGCCCTTCCTAGCGGCCAACTCTGCAGCCTTGGCAATTCTCTTCTCGAAGGTGGCAACCAACTTCGCAGCCAGCTGACTCGCCCACGCCTTCACAGAGCTAAGGGACGCGGTCTTGCCATCAGGCCTCCGAGGGAAGTCGCTGACAACCTTCTCAAATTCACCCGCGACTTGGTGACCGAGTAGGAGCTGGAAAGTGAGCTCTGAGCCGCGTACCGTCTGAGCACGCGTGTAGTCCTCCATGGTGGCCGCTTCGCCTTCAAACGGAGCCGCAAGCGCGTCAACAGCGTCCGGCGACGGCTGGTTGGGGAAGATGCTCCAGTGCACGGTCGCCAGGGCGCCTGTCGACTTCTGCAGCGCCGTCAAGGCATATGCACAGACGCGGTCGACGAAGCTGACAGCCTCGGCCAAGCTGACGTCAGCACTGGAAATTCTTTCGGGAGGAGCGCCTCCGTAAGTCTCTGCTCCAAAAGGACCACACGGATAAGACACCAGAAGTCGACACAAGAAAAAGTAGGCAAACAGCCGAGATACTTACTCCCAGTAGCGTCGGCGAGTGAGAGCAAGTGCTCAACCTGGGCCTTCTCCAGTTCGTCCCGGGCTCGCTCTCGCTCTTGAGCTTCGCCCAGTAACTTCTCCAGCTCCGCGACCCGCTTCGCCAGGCTCTCCCTTTCGCCTGTGGATCACCGAATCAAAGTTAAAAATGAAGATAGTCGATGCACCTCTTGAACGCACGGGTTGGTACTCACTATTGGCTTGCTCCAGAGCAGTGCGGAGTCGACCCCCCTCCTTCTCCATTCGCACGAAGGCCGTGGCTCCCTCCAGCAGCTGGCGACAAAAAGGTTGTGCAAAGAACAAGATATCAATCTGCGCCCGACTATTCTAGTCACGCACATCTTCGGGGGCTACTCCCATCGGGAGCGCTGTTCGCGCACCCGATACAGATATTGCAGACTGCGTTGAGACACTTACATGCTTGAGCAATCCAGCATCCAACGAGGTCGCATCAGCAGTCTTCTCGGGAACGGAGGAAGTCGAAGCCTTCAAGGTCGACGTATCACCCGCCTGCGGCTCGTCTTCGGTCGCCTTCGCGGTCTGCTCCAACACGGGAGCAGAAGTATGCTCCATCTCTGGAGGCGAAGAACCGACAGCGCCAGTGCGGTTGCTGTGACAGGATAATTCAATTCAAACACTCGCAAAGGCAAAAAAAGGGCACTCGAAAGAACAAGGTGATGGTTTCAAGACTAACCTGGTGACGTCATGATCATCATCGCTGCCCAGGGAGACGGAAGGCATCCTTCCGAACCCAGTCGGCGGCGCAGAGCTGAGGGGAGGCACGACCAAAGGCTCTGTCGGGCCGCTCGTGTACCTGGCACCCGAGGACGACTCGCTCGACTCGTCCACGTCCTCCACCTCCACCTGCTTTGCGGGTGACGAAGCTGAAGCAGACTCGCCACTCTTTCGCCTTTGCCGCTTCTGCAGCGGCTCTTCGTCTTCATCATCCTCCTCCACCTCTTCGCTCGGAGAGTTAGCGGAGGGAAGTTCATCGTCATCATCCTCGTCCTCCTTCAAGATCTCTGCCTCTTCGTGAGGACCGTTCTCCATCAGCGGAGGAAGGCTGACAAAGCTGGACCGACCCTGTCAAAAATTTGGGTCAGACAAAAGAGAATTTCGACAGAACTTACAAGACAGAAGCACAACGAAAAGGAATCTTACCTCTGGCACAGGGTTGTTCGGCCCATACGGCTCCACCGGGCACTTCACATTGCATGTATCGACGGCTCGGAGGCTGGTGATGCTCCTCACCTTCGACTCGACTTGTTCGTCGTCAAGTTCATCGCCGGTTTCGTGCGCCCACATCGGGTGGACGCGAGAACGGAGCGGTTGCACCCGAAGCCAGAAGAAGGTGGCAATCAGGTGCACCCCGCCTGTCTCGCGCCCAAGGGTCTTCAGAAGACCGTGGAGGAGCGCCAGCAGCGGTTTGGTCGCCTCCCTGTCTTCCTTCGACAGCGGGTGCGTCCACGCATTCGTCTTCTGCAACGCGCGATCAGCTGCGAAGTCAGGAAGGCCTTCTTGGTCGCACTTGACATAGAACCATTTCTTCCGCCAGTTCTGGACGGAGTCGGACTTCTTTATTTGGAAGTATGTGGTGTCGCCACGCACTTGGATGCCGAAGCCGCCGACGGGGTAGACCTGCTTCGACTTCCCAACGTTCCTCTTGACGAGGAATAGCGACTTCCAGAGAAGCCAGTTGGGAGAGATTCCCAAAAAGCACTCGCAGAGCACGATAAAGCTCGCGATACTCAAGACACTATTGGGAGTCAGATCGTGGATCTGAATCCCATAAGCATACATGAGACCACGAACAAAATCGTGGATGGGGAACCCGAAACCCCGTGGAAGGAACTCCACGAAGCAGACGCATTCCCCATCACGAGGGGAGGGGAGTACCTCTTTTCCCGGAGCACGCACGGCCGCCTGGTCCGCCGGCGGCAGCAACCCCTGCGCGCGGAGGCTCTCGAGATCGGTCTTCTTCACCGACGACTTGACCCAGTCGCCGTCCACCTTCTTCATGCCTGCATCGGCGGCGGTGCCCTCGGTGGTCTTCGCTCTCTTCAAGCCCATCTTCGCTCGGGAGAGTAGAGAAAGCTCTGGAGAACTGGGCGCAAGGGCAGCAATGGAGGAGCAGCACTGGAGGAGAAAGCAGAGGAGATGGCGGCGAAATGAGGATGGCGTGAACTGTTCCCCACCGCGGTGAAAATTATATACCGCGGGGTCAGTTCATCCTGGCCGTCGTCCACGAAGCGGCAATTCGAGGCAACATCTGGCCGTCCACGTGTCGCGCGGAGATAGCAACCGTCGCCGCCCACGCCGCCCACTACGCGTGGGAATCGAGGCGCCATCATCATGCCGCGAAAATTTCGCGCCCAACGGTCAGAACAGTCAATACTGACACTGGGACCACCCTGTTACGTCCCATCGGATGCAGAGCACGCCGAAAACGTCAGCCCTGATGTCATCTGCGGAGGTGTATCAAGTAAGCCAACGAGCTGATGGAGCACCCGGACAGCTCTTTCGAGTGCAACAAAGATACAGTAAGCTCTGAGAGCTGAGTCGACTCGACAAACTCGTTCGAGTGCCAGAGAAATACAGTAAGCTCCATGAGCTGAGCAAACTTGAGCAGTAAGCCAAACTGGCCGAGTACAAAGTAAGTCGTGCAAAACAAGTTGCGACTCCGTAAAATCGAGTCCCTTCTTCACTCCCATCGGGAGCGGGATTTTCGACTGAAGGAAAAATTGAGTTTAACCTCAATTGCAAGCAATTCAGCTTAATCTCGGGGGCTACTCCCATCGGGAGCGCTGTTCGCGCTCCCGAATGACTCAAAACAATCGCAGTCGAAAAATCACCGACCGGAGCAACACTCGCAGTTTTCACCCTGCAGTCGATGTTTCAACCAAGGAATCCTCCATAAGCCCTGAACGGCCGGAGTCGACAATTTTATTTGTTCCTTTCAGGAACCTGGTGGCGTGCCCGGAAGGAAGGAGTCCTTTACCCGATTCTCCGATTCGACTAAGCACTCGGGGGCTACTGTCGTGGGGTTACTCTTTGACTACCCCACGGTGGTGATACCTGGGTCACGCCAAGTCCATCAACCCTATGGCGAGGGCCCAAGGAAGGCCCAAGGAGGACGACGTGCGGCCCAAGACAGTCGGCGATAGGCTATCAGAGTCGTTCATCCTGTAAGTGCCATCGGCACCGTTCACCCGAGACCCAGCCTATCATATAAAGGCTGGGAGGGTCTTTCGTCTAGGGTAAGCAAGAAACTAGGCAACTCACCGCATAGGCATAGCCGCCATCTTCAAACCCTAGCGAGATTGCCATCTCGCCATTGTAGCCACGCTCATCAGCAATAACCAGACAAGCAGGAGTAGGGTGTTATCCTCCGGGAGCCTGAACCTGGGTAAATCGCCCCTGTTAGCCATCGTGATCACCAACGTTCATCTTCCTCCTCTTCAATCAACCCGGGGTACTCGACCCAGGGATTTGCCGAGCCCTAACCTCATCAATCATATCAACCTTATCACTCAAAGAGGAGATTTCCTCGACGGAATTTACCTTCTTACCACTTGGAGATCGTTCGGTGTGCCATTGTGAATAATTTGTCATCATCTCATCCAAGAGTTTAGTTGCTACACCTAATATTGTGGACATGAAGGTGCCTCCCGCGGCCGAGTCCAAAAGGTTCCTTGAAGAAAAATTTAAACCTACATAAAAAGTTTGAATAACCATCCACATAGTTAATCCATGCGTGGGACAATTCTTAACCATAGATTTTATTCTCTCCCAAGCTTGAGAAACATGTTCATTATCAAATTGTCTAAAGTTCATAATGTTACTCCTTAGTTGTATGATTTTAGCAGGTGGATAATATTTTCCAATAAAAGCATCTTTGCATTTAATCCAAGAATCAATGCTATTTTTAGGCAAAGACAATAACCATTCTTTTGCTCTCCCTCTCAAAGAGAAAGGGAAAAGTTTCAGTTTTATGATGCCACTTTCTACCTCTTTATACTTTTGCATATCACATAACTCAACAAAGTTATTTAAATGAGAGCCAGCATCATCAGTACTAGCACCAGAAAATTGCTCTTTTCTAACAAGATTTAGCAAGGCAGGTTTAATTTCATAAGATTCCGCTTTAGTAGCAGGTGGAGCAATTGGAGAGCATATGAAATCATTGTTATTAGTGCTAGTAAAGTCACACAACTTAGTGTTTTTAGTAGAAGAAATAACGATAAGATAAAATAACAAGACAGGAATAAAGACTACACTAATTTTTTGGGGTTTTAAAATTTTGAAACAGGAAAATAAACTAAACAAGATATAAAGCAAGCAAGACAAAAACAAAGTAAATAGATTGATAGTATGAGACTCCCCTTGCTGTAGCTCCAAAGTCCCTGACAACGGCGCCAGAAAAGAACTTGCTGCTGTATTAAAATAAGTTGGGTGGTGCCCCAAGCGAAGGCGGAATTGCAGCTAGTAGCAATTTTCCCACGTTTAACGAACCGAGGTTTATCGAACCAGTAGGACTTTGAAATCAACAACGAGGTGAATGTTGAAGATCTCTGGCACTTGACCTTCAACAGACATGGACCTGCACACACTCATCCAAAATACTTTGCCCCCAACGGCGGAAAGGTTGTCAATCTTTCCGGTCTCGTAGAAAACAAAGCTGTTAATTGTATGATGAAATAGATAGAATATGAAAAGTGACCAGAGGAATAATGATAATTAAAAGCAAAGAAATGAGGTTGTAAACGATGTAAAAAGATCGACCGGGGGGCCATGGGTTCACTAGTGGAGTCTCTCAAGTAAATAAAATATGCATGTGATGGGGGAACGAATTACAGCTAGGCAATTGACAAGATCATGACACAAACCCAATTTAGCTATGACAAAAATGATATGATAATATTTATGGAGGCATCACGACAAGGAACAAAAACTGTTGAGTCCAACTGCGTCTTTGTCTAATAAGTCCACCGTGGGATCGCTATCCAGCCTGTCACCCAACGGTATTAAGTTGCAAGCAACAGACAATTGCATTAAGTAAAGTGCATGAAGTAAGCAATACTAATATCAAAATAGACATTAACACCGTTGTTTTACCCTTAGTAGCAACAGCACACCCTCGCCCTTAGACGTTTCTGTCACTCGTGCCCAGGAACAAAAAAGGGCATGAACACACTATCTAGCATAAATACCCTCTCTTGGAGATACACACAATCACTTGGCCAAAGTAACTACGCACATCGGAGAGCATGCAAGAACATAAATTACTCACATAAGAATCATGCACAATCTGAACATAACTTCATAATCCATCGGATCCCAGCAAACACATCACATAGCATTACCATAATCGATCTTGATCATGTTAGGCAGCTCACAAGATCATAAGACATGAAGCACAAGAGAAAGACTACCAACTAGATACTGCCATGGACCCGTAGTCCAAGGTGAGACTACTCACAAATCATCCCGGAGGAAGGCATGACGATAAAGAGCCCTCCGGGATCGATCTCCCCTCCGGCAGAGTGCCGGGATCAGCTTCAGATTGGACCCCGAACTAGGGTGTTTGGTGACGGCGCGTCGTGGTCGAGTTTCTGGAAAAGAATGGCCGCCTCGATGTTTTTAGGTTTAATGTGAATTTATAGGCGTCGGAGGGGGCCGAGGAGGTGCCCCACGGGCAGGGGCAGGCCCCACCCACGGGTGGCCCCCAGGCCACGGCAGCTGGCCGCCCCTGGCCCCCAGAGCTGCCCTTTGGTGTCCTAGTGCCTTCCGTCGAGTAAAAATTCCCCGTAAATTTTCGTCCAACCCGAGAATATTTCCAGAAGTAAATTTTCTGAAATATAAAAACAGCAAAAACAGGGAACTGGCACTGGGCATCTTGTCAATAGGTTAGTCCGACAAAATGCATAAAAATGATATAAATGACAGTAAAAATATGTGACAATATCACAAAACTAGCATGGATCACTCAAAAATTATAGATACGTTTGAGATGTATCAATAAGCCTCAGCCCTGGTGAGGGACTACTCCCTCCTCATCGCGGGAAGAAGTGGTATCGATGGAGATGGCTCCGGTGGCCGATCCCCCCTCCGGCAGGGTGCCGGAACAGGATCAATCTGACCCCCGAAACTTGTCGGCGATGGCGGCGGAGCTCTGTTGCGTATTTGGGAAAATCCTTCGGGCGTTAGGGTTTTTTCGTCGGGGATGATTTTATAGGCGTCGGAGGCGGCCGAGGGGGTGCCCACATGGCAGGGGCGGGTCCCACCCGCGGGCTGCCCTAGGGCAGCGGCAGGGGGCCGCCCCTGGCATGTGGGTGGCCCCCAGGTCGCCCTTTTGGCTCAGGTCTTCATTTGTCCAATAAAAATCCCCGTAAATTTTTGTCCAATTCCGAGAATATTTCCAGAAGTAACTTTCTGCAACAAAAATATGACAAAAACAGGGAACTGGCACTAGGCATCTTGTCAATAGGTTAGTCCGACAAAATGCATAGAAATGATGTAATATGATATTAAAAACATGTGACAACATCATAAAACTAGCATGGATCGCTCACAAATTATAGATATGTTTGAGACGTATCAGCCACCAACGCCATAAAGGCTCACTTTGTTCTCTCGAACTTTTCCACTATGAGAAAACTTGATCCACAAGCCGGAGAATTTGAACGCGGCAACCGACTTATACACCAAAGGTTGAGACTGTCTTCACAACTCAACTGGAGGCTTCCAACGCCACCATGATGCTTTATTTACCAAGATTGAGTTTCGAGGATGCTTCAAACATATAGAGTTTCAAATAATCCAACAGTAACAAGTTTCACAAGGAAACAGCGGGGGGGGGGGGGGGGGGGGGGGGGGGAACCAAATTTTCCTTTGGTGAAGTTTAAGAACGATGACCCACAAGTTCAGGAGATTTATCATATTCCTTTCAACACGTAAGAGTGTCGAACCTAACGAGAAGCAGACGGAATTGATCACTGAATTCCAGCAAGGTCTAAATACTGCATGGTATTTTCATAGATTGTTTTACAGCAAAGGTAACTAGTTCCTGTCCGTTGGCGAGGAACTCCAAAGGTGATCAAGGAGGGTGTCCGCTGTATTGCCTGTAGGTGAGCTGAAACAATCATGCATAGGTTCTGGCTGTGTCCCCATTCAACCAGGTCACGCGAGCTTCTCAGATCACAAACAGGCTATTACTAGTGGAGATTTTGCTGCATACTCGTATTTTTTGTTGCATACTTATATTTTTCTACGTCAATGGTTTCAAATTGCTGCCATGTTTTCTTACTATTGTGACCCACCGTGGAATAAATTGATGTAGTGATATAATAGTACAAAAGTTTTGCTACCGCGGGATGGGGATATGCTGCAACGATCGGATAGACAAAATATGACGTTTTAGTGACATCCGATAGTGGGAGAGGCGGGAGATTTTTTTCCTAGATCCCGGTTACGATGGGTGCTATCGTTTTGTAGAGATAAGCTGGTCTTAGTGTGCCATGATTATCGTAGACTGGTCAAGCTAGTACATCGAACGGATACAAAAATTGAGATGACGTGGCTAGCTAGGAATATAAGTTAGTGGGGTGATCTACTTAGTTATATAGGACATGAGCAAAATATTATAAAGATTTTTTTAGAGCAACCACGTACTTTATTAATATAAAAACCAAGTCACATGAGCAAACACGTGAAAACTAAAAGACGGAGCCACAAAAAAATTGTCGTGGAAACTTTGTAGATAGAACCCTACAAGATAGAAAATTTTAAACTATCCCTAGAGCTTGTTGCACACATCGAAGCTAGCGATGGCCGTCCAAATACCGTGCCACGAGGCACATGAAATAAATAAAAAACACCATCACCAAGGAGACTTTGTGAGTTAGTGAATAGGTCTGTTGCAAGCAACATGCACATATCGTTGTGGCACGTCGGACCGGGAGACGTTCCTGTACTACGTTGGACTCAAATACGTCGTATTTCATTGACGAAGTCGAAGAAGAACATCAGATCCACCATCTTCACAACAACACCGCCGTTTCGAACGTTTAAGGCTTGATAAATGCGGAATAAAACTAGCGTTTAATTTATCAAGCACAAAACCTAATACACTAGGTTCAGCTATGTGCACCAACAACTTATACTAGGCAAGTTAAACAACAAGGATGGCAAGATATATAGAACTTCCAGCTCGATCGCTATCACAAGGTAAATGCATAAGTAGAGAGATTTAGTTATAGAGATAACCGACACAAGTGGAGACGGAGGTTTGTTTCCCGTAATTTCTTCCCAATGGAAGTACGCCTACATTGGAGAGGTGTGGAGACTCCTTGGCCCTCCTACAAGCACGTCCGTGCTTACCCTATTCTCCGTGAGCTCCTCCCGTGGGGAATACCCGATAGGGGATTTGCTCATCCACTATGAGGTCGTCTTGAGGGCGTTGACCAAACCCGTACAATGAGGTCTTCTTGAGTGCGTTGACCAAACCCGTATAATTTTCCCGAGCCTACCTCCACACAATAGGAGGCTCCCGTAGCACACACAACCGTCTAGGGTGCACAATGCATCCAAGAGGCACATACTCTTGGTAGCCCTATGCACCCAATAGTAACAAGCTTCTCGAACTTCAATCCCACGTATCACCGTGGGAAACTCAAACCTATGCACCAAATGCAAAAGGCAAGACCACACAAGGTGGTCAAGTTCTTCTCTCCGAAATCCAACCAAAGCCATAAATGCTAGGGAGAGATTTGAGAGGAAAAACAAAGGAGAAACCCAAAGCAACTCCAAGATCTAGATCTAAAGGCTTCCCCTAACTTAGAGGAGATATGGCTTGGTGAAGTGGTAGATCTAGATCTCCTCTCTGTTTTCACTCTAAAAGGAGGCAAGAATCATGAGGGATGGAGAGTAAGCAAGCTCTCAAAAAAGTCAATAATAGAGGATAGAGTGAGTGCAAAGAGTTGGATAACAATTGGGGAAGAAGACCCCTTAAATATGTTGCCCCGAAATCCAACCGTTGGGGGCAGATTCGCGCAGGGGCGGTACTACCGCCCCACGCGTTTCAGCCCACCAACGGCTCTAAAAAGAACCCGCAACAGCGGTACTGGCGCCAGAGGCGGCGATACTACCGCTGGGGTGAAACAGAGGGCATCAACAGCGGCAGTGCTGGCGGCAGTGCTGGCAGTGATGCACAAGCCCAGGAGAGGGCTCAAAGTCCCAACAGTGGTACTACTGCCAGAGGCGGCGGTACTGCCGCTGAGGGCTAACAGAGCACCTCCCTGGCGGTAGTGCTGGCGGTGCTGCACAGCCCAGGAGAGGGCTCAACTCCTCAGGAGCGGTACTACCGCCAGAGGCGGCGGTACTCCCACTGAGGGCTGACAGAGCACCTCCCTGCGGTGGTGCTGGCGGCACTGCTGGCGGTACTACCGCTGCACAGAGAAAAACAGCAAAACCCTGAACTGAATAACTTTTGCTAGGAAACTCCGATCAAGGTAAATCCAATTTTGTTGCAAAGAGGACGACAAGGGCTACCCAACAAAAAAACAGAAATATTAAAACCAAGAAAGGGAGATTTTGCTAAAAATGGAAGAGTGAAACCTTCCGCACGGATGGAGCGGCAAAATCTCTAAAACCGAAACGCAAGAGAAGATGCATACGAAATCCGTTTTCGGTGAACTTGGCCTTGTGCGTCATGACAAGCACGATAAGCAACAAGACCACACCACGATAAGAGCCAAATAAGAACCAATAAAGATGATGCCAAGGATGCAAAGGTTTGAGCTCTGTACGACGATATGATCAAGATACTCGCTCGAGAGCCCCTCTTGATAGTGGCTATTTATCCTATAACCCGGTCTCTCAACTAACATCATGAGACCGGTAAAATAGAAACCCTATCAGATCATATCTTTGTCTTGCGCATAATCCACTTGAGCTCGATGATGATGATCTTTGTCTTCTCAAGATGGACACCTTTCTTAATTGCGCTCCGCTAGGTGAGACTCGCAATGTACTCCCCCATACACTAAGATGGGAGAGGCACTCTTCGACATATCTTCACTTGGCTTTTATGTTGATGACGTTCACCACGTGACGCCATTCTCCATGGGCTACATAGGATATCCCTTTCGTTGCATGCTCATGAAGAAATGCATAACTACACATAGAGATACAAGGACATAGATCATGGGTTAGTTCACAAGGCAATTGCTTATCATACCATGGGATCATACGATCCCTCATGGTATATCCCTAGCCTTGTGTGTTGATCAATTTGTACTTAGCCTTGATCAACATAAACTCTTTTTCTGTTAGCCTTGACTCCAACATATAGAGTTCAAGCATTGATATGGACTAAACCTATAAGTATAGCTCAAAGCACACATTCTTGATATTTAAGAATTGTTATTAATTATCAAAACCACATATGGGGCAACCATGCTCTTTCACTTGACCGTCAACGCTACTGCGAATAGCGACAAACACCAACGACACTCCAAAAACTAAA